>CABHPP010149378.1:0-29348 GCA_902168425.1 Peromyscus attwateri
GCACAGCTTCTCTGTGGGATCAAACTGGCCTGACAGCATTAATCTGGCAAAGATTTCTAAGACACCTAGACCTCAGAGACCTTGTTACATCCCGGGGCAATAGTTCAGCATCTCTGAGAAGCTTGTAATGCTGGTTGGTCTCCGTTAATGTGTTACCCTGGTGATGTTTAAATGTATCTTAGAGATACAAATACTTGTTGGCTTTCTTTGTTACGCCAGAAAAAAAAAAAGTGTTGGCACTTAACATGACTGGCAAAATCAAGTAAAATCATGTTAGATCAGAAGTCTTGTCATATTTAAATAAACAAATAACACCTGGGTTAAGCAGAAAATCAGGACAAAACAATAACCTTCTTAGAACTGGACAATGGAAGCCCTGTATGTCAAAATTTATGAGAGTCACTTAAATATGACAAAAAAGAAATTATTTCTCCCCTTCATCATCCTTACATTCTTTGTCCCTCCTTCCTTCCCTCAAACAATTCAGCCCTAATTGTACTGAATGAACTCAAACAAACTGGGCATCCTCACCCCAGGACAGACTGAGTTCTGATGGTCCACAGCAGATGTGAAGTCTGCAAGAGCTAAGGAGGTAACCACTCAGGAGAGGAACCCAGCTTTGCCAAGCAGGGTGTTGGGAAGTCTGCCACCACCATCATGGCGAAGGGAGACAGGAGGGAGCGAGGGAGGAAGGCATCCTCATGGACCAGCAGTCTGGTAGAGATAGCAGAGCAGAAGTACCAGGAGGACATCCACCCCTGGGAGGGCCTGGTGGCCAGGAATTAGAAATCAGCTACACATAGGGAATTAAATAAAGAGTGCCCTGTAAGTCTTCAAATTTCTACCAACTCATAAACATAGCTGAAATGTTGAAGGACTCGTGTATTTGTTTGCTTACTCCTTTATTTATTTCGTGGTGCTAGGGAGCACACTCGGGGCCTTGCACATGAACAAACTTCTCGTTTACAAACACTGCCTTTCTTGTCATTTGTTACCTTTTATGTCCCGTAATAAAATTTTATGATTTTCTTCCTATAATTCTTGTGCTTTTCTTTCAAAACATGTTTCTAAGTATTGTGTGGATTTTCGCATCTATATAAATGCTATGTTTCTTACTCATTCCTGACTACTCGTCTTTAAAAGTTATTTTTAGATAGGAAGTCACACTGCAGCCCAGTCTGGCCTCGAATTTATGACAGTTCCCCCGCCTCAGCATCCAATTTCCTAGGATTTATACATGAATCTTGTAAGTTACCTAAACAAATCTTCTCATTTATTTTTGTGTTTTATTTACTAATGTCTTGTACTTCCTAAATATGAAATCATATCATCAGCCATATGCTATTTGTTATTATTGTCTTGCTTTCCTATCACTGATACCAATTACCTGTTGCTAGAGAATTTTCTGCCTGGCCCACAGTCAGGACAAATCTTTGTCACCCGCCAGTCCCACAGCCGCTCAGACCCAACCAAGTAAACACAGAGACTTGTATTGTTTAAACTGTTTGGCCTAATGGCTCAGGCTTCTAGCTATCTAGTTCTTACGTCTTAAATTAATCCATTTCTATAAATCTATACCTTGCCTCGTGGCTCATGGCTTACCAGCGTCTTCACATGCTGCTTGTCATGGCGGCAGCTGGCAGTGTCTCCTGCTCCACCTTCCTGTTCCCTCCATTCTCCTCTCTGTTAGTCCCGCCTATACTTCCTGTCTGGCTACTGGCCAATCAATGCTTTATTTATTAACATATTTGTCATACAGAACATCCCACAGCAATTACCACTATTTTAAGATTTATTTTACTTTAAATTATGTGCACGTGTGTAGGTATGTGCTCATGAGTGCAGTTGCCCTCAGAGGGCAGAGGTGTCAGGGTCTCCTGCACCTGGAATTATGGGTGGTTTTGAGCCAGAACATGAGTGCTAAGAACTTAACTCAGGTCCTCTAGTGGAGCAGGAAGTACTCTTAACCACTAAGCCACCTCTCCAGCCTCCATTTATTGCTTTTATGGTCTCTGTATCAGGAATTTCCAATAATCGGTAAATTAAAATGATAACACATCTTTGATTAGTTCTCCATTTTAATGGGAAAATATTTCACAATATGATTTTAGGGTACTATTTGCTGTCAGATGTTGGCGAATGGTTGTTGTATGCTTTAATTCAGTAATGGAATGTGAAACAGCAAGCCATATGAGCTAACAAAGATGTAGGGTTGTAGAGAAGTGTCAGTCATCAGGCACTGAATGAATGAACTTGTTCTTCAGTTTGAACATTATATAATGCTTGTCAACTAAGCAACTAAGATCTTAAATACGTCCTATCGCAGGATATAGGGGTATCTTAGGAACACTTTGCACTACAGAGGAATTCTCTTGTTACAAAAACCTTTGGCTCAGTAGGCAGTTTGCTCTTCAAGCTATTTAGAGCATTGAGAGTATTTGTAGTCATCATGCAGATGAGAGCTGTAAACTGTTCTAGTGCGGGCACCATGAAGTGAGTAACTTACTAACAACAGGAATATACTCCACACAACTTTAGATGGCTGGAAGTCAACATTAGGGTGCTGACATTTGACCTAAGGAGGACCCACTTCCTGGTTCACAGAAAACCTAAAATTTTGCTGTGTCTTCTCATGCAGAAGTGGTATGGGAGTGCTTCATGATCCCTTTCATAAGGGCACTAATATTTCATGAGTACTGCTCTTATGATCATCTAGTCACGCCCCAAAGCCCTCCTGCCCCCTAATATCATGCCCTTGGACATTAGGAGTCCAATATATGAACTCAGTAGAATATAAATATCCAATCTGTAACAATAAAAAATGAAAATTTAATGTAACAGGACAAATAATTGTTGTCAACAAAAATGAACAATAAAGAACTCTGTCCTATTCCTTGTTTATTTATGTTTGAATTAAGCACCAGTATTAACACTCACCAAATACTCTTCTATACCTATCAAAATGATATGATTTGCTAATACAATAAAGTGTATGCATGGATTTCTTGCCATTAGTTCATTGTCATGTGTCTAAAATAAAAATATTTGATCAAGTATGACTATTGATTAGTGCAATATTATATTTTACTAATACTTTTTAAAATTTTTCTCCCATATTGACAAGTAAGGCTTGCCTAAAATCCTTCTCTTCCTCAAATCTGGGTAACAACAGAGGTGCCATTGCAGGCAATGGACAAACCAGGTCCAGGACATTCCTGAACCTACAGGGCGTTCTATAGATTCCCCAAAGCCAGATCTCAGGGAGTCCTCTTGCCTGGTAATGTCTCCCTCCTCTGTGTCTCTGCAAAGGCAGTCAGTACTTTTAACTTCTGAGCCATCTCTCCAGCCACAGAGAGATAAATATGATTCACAACCATTCATTATAGCTTTCAACTTTATTATTTTTCTAGTGTTATAACTGTTTTTTCTTAAAATGAGCTCTGAGTTCTTTTGGAAACCTGCCTTACATAGTGCTAATAAAAATACATAAAGTTGCTGTCTTAGAGTTTCTATTGCTGTGGAGAGACACCATGACCAAGGCAACTCTTATAAAAGGAAACATTTAATTGAGGTGGCAACTTACAGTTTCAGAGGTTGAGTCCATTATCATCATGGCAGGGAACACGGTGGCTGGGAGTGTGGCAGCATGCAGGCAGACATGGTGCTGGAAAAGGAGCTGAGAATTCTACATCTTGATCCAAAGGCAACAGGAAGTGAACTGATATACTAGTTCTGGCTTGAGCATATATGAAACCTCAAAGCCCGCCTCCACAGTGACACACTTCCTCCAACAAGGCCACACCTACTCCAACAAAGCCATACCCTATGAGCTTATGGGGACAAATTACATCCAAACTACCACAGTTATACACTTTTCTTTAGGCATGAATAGCTTTTGCAAAGTACATTGATTTTTTTTTGCATGAAGTATTCTTTTATTGCTTCCTAGAGATTATCCAGGCATATAGCATGTATTATAAGGTGATAAAAAAAAATTTCAGGTCACTGTCCTATCTTTCTATTCTTATTAAATTTCAGTCCTGGAATGTGACCTGCAGAATCTCTACTGTTTAAGATTTTCTTTGAGATCAAGAAGATCAAGTTTTATAAATTATCCAACTACAAATGAAAAAGAATACTTTCAATTCAAAATGTGTGTTTTTGTAACTGCCAGTATTTAAAGTAGCACTTGGCTCTCCTGGTGCTCACTTAATTTGCTTGCTAAATCTGCTTGGTTGGACAAGACATTGAAGCCTCCCACAGCTGTATATCTTGATCAAGTTTTCCTCGGTTGGAAGAGGAATTACAGTTTTCAGCAGTGGCTGGAAATGACTAACCAAGACCTGAAGAGCAGTGAGTTATGCGGTTATCTGGGAAAAGAACACACATGCTGAGGAACTACAGACTATCCAGAATGTTCCAGAAACCAGGAAGAGACCAAGGTAGATAGGGAGAATGAGAGAGAGAAATGAGCTGAGTCATGTGACCAAAGCATATGGAACCTAGTAGTGAGACAGTGAGGAATTAGCTTTAACTCTCAGATGTGACCCATCTGCCCAGTCAGAATCCCTGAGCCACATCAGCTTCTTGGGGAGGTCTCTGTGAGCTCATCAGACCTTTTGAATTGAGACAAAGATGCAAATGTCCTTACCACTCCCCTTTGGGTGAAGTTGGGACTCAAAATACAGCTCTCTCCTCAAGATTTCTCCACTCTGGACTCTTTCAATACTAAATGTAAATGAGTTTGCAAACCACTGAACCTGTAAATCCTGATCTACACCTCACAGAGTTTAGGACCTGTATTCTTTCATCCCAAACTTCCATTATAATACCTGTAATGGCTAACTTTGATTGCCAACTTAGTTAGACTAAGAAATGTCTACATGATTCATCAGCCAACTGCATGTCTGTGGGGCCATTTCAAATGACAGCTAGCATGTAGGGACAGCACCTGAGGAGAAAGACCCACCGTCAACATGGACAGTACTGTTCTATAGCCTAGGGACCCAGAAGGGACAGAAGAGGATGCTTGCATGCACAGTCTCAATCTGCCGCTCTCTGCTTCCTGGATGCCATGAGGTAGGCAGTGCTCCTGGGCCATGCCCTTCCGCCATGATGTTTCTGCCTTGCCAGAGACCCAACAGCAGTGGAGCCAGCTGTATTAGGGGCAGAAATCTTTCACACAATGAGCAAAAATAAATCTTTCCCCCTTCTAAATTATTTTTTTTGGGGGGGGGGGGGGGGGGTATGTGTTACAGCAATGGAGATCCAACATAATGGCCTGTTAAAACACAAGTCTAGGACTTGAAAATGGCAGCATCAAGCACAAGCTCCCTTGCCTTCATCAATCCACATTGGTGTAGTAGATTCATGATATCTTGCTATGACTCTGTAAATAATTAGTATTAATGATCACGTTCGATAATTAGTGTGAATGTGGGGTGGAAGAGAGAGCAGCAGAAGAGGCTATTATAATTATCCCACTTTATTCATGAGGAAAACAGGTCTTTCTAGTCAGCTCCCAGCTCGTGTCAAAGCCATGTCTTGAACCCAAGTCCCTAAGTCCTCCAAATTAGGTTTCCTCCATCACTGTTATTTAAATAAGAACATGCTACAACTGGCTGAGGTGGTAAGCCAGCAAGGCTCTGTTTATACACGGTCAGATTTGTTGTAAATATAATTACCTTCCCAAGCTCTCAGAAGTTGTAGGATTCCTGGTCTTACGAAACTAAAAAGAGTGACCCTGGGTCTAATCAATAGTTTGTACAAAATCTTTACCAGGAGGTAAGTGGAAGGAAGGAAAAAGGGAAGGGGGAGGAAGGGAGGGAGGGAGGAGGGAGGGAGGGAGGCTGGTTAGTGTGAGGAAGATGGAGAGAGGATAACTGACAGGCACAGCCTCTTGGCCGTTTTCTCTTCTGTCCATGCATCTAATGACTCCCTCCGAGAGTCTGATGGTTTCCTATGACTTCACGGGAAAGAATTACAGAAGAACACTTAGCAAAGTCTCTTTCTTCAGCTCTGTGTCTTCTATTACATGGAGTGTTTACCAGTGAAGTGAGACTCGGAGCCCTCCAACTCTCAGCAGCTCCATCCCAGATGTAAATACAGCTCCCCCCCTCCCCCATCAGCCTGCATCCTGTGCACCGCTGCTGTGCACTGTGCAGGTTAACGGGGAAACAGTGAACTTTTCTCTACTCCCTACTGGCAGCGTGGCCCTCTGCTTTGCCCCTACAGCCTCTCTCACCCAGATCCATGCACCCTCTTAGTCTGTGCCTGTATCTTGCTTCTCTGCAGTCTACCTCCCAGACCATCAGTAAATGAGATGACCTACCTCGCAAGAAATTTTCCAGTTTCCCACTTGAACAAGAAAAATATCTTCACTTCTTAACACAATATGCAAAGACCGCATAAAGTGACTACCCTTTAAACTCTACAACACATCTTACCTACTAGTACCCAGGCCTGGGTTCCCCACATTCTGCCTCTCCTTTGTCCCTCAAGATGCCAACCCTGACTCGGGCCCTGCATCTGCTGCTAAGTGTGGCTGGAATTCTCTGCCTCATCCAGTCTGTCCACTCCATCTCTGCATGCTTCTCTTCCCACTTCCCACTCCTCACTCCAGTGTAGTGTCTCCAAAACGTCCTGTGCACCCGACCCAGCTAAGGCAGCCAGCCCACCCCGACACTTCCTCACAAAACTTTCACATCTCTAACAGTACTTTTTCCATGACCTCATTCCTGTTTAGATTGCCATTCTTTTCCCCTAGAATATAAGCTCTTTGTGGGTAAGGCTCCATCTATCGGGGTCTCTGTTTCCTGCTGTACCCTGAGTGCTGGCAGGGGCTGCCCACAGGAAGCACTCAGTAAGTATCCAATTGCCATTACCTTCTGGATGAGATCCAGACTTCTCCTTCCATCTGGTGTTGGCAGTGTCTTCAGGCTCATCTCCTGCATCTTAACCTCTCCCAGGATGCAATTGGGAAGATGTGAGAGGTAATGCTGACTAGATGGATACACCTGAGAGTCAAAACCTCAACAACAACAAAAAAAAAAAAAAAAAAAGTGGCTTATGCCAAACACAGTCCAAGTGCCAAGAAGAAGGTAATAGAAAAAGGAACAAGGAAGAAGGAAGGCAGGGAGAGAGATGTTCTCAGAGGTGCCAGGCATGTGTCAGGTGGGTACAGAGCATCAAAACCAAGAGTGTATTTCTCATGGTGGGGAATTCTACTTAGAGGAAAAATGAGACTTTAGGTCAGGAAGGACTTTTTACTGCACACATGAGACTACAGTGCAAGGTAGATATTATGGGTTATAAGAAAAGTATTATAAGAAACTAAAATTTTTGAACAGTCATTTTAATTCTCCAACTGGTTTTCCCCAAAGACAGTAGCTAGCCTCCCCACCTGGCTTCCTTCCTTCCTTTTCTTCTCCCCCAAACCATAAGTATAACATTCTTTAAGTAACAGGAAATCAATGAATGCTTACTGAGCACATGCATGGATGATCTCAGGGTTTATTGGGGAGGAAGAGAGTGGGAGACAGGTAGTGCAAGGCAAGGTAAAGATGTTTGTGTCTCCTTGTATGAAGTCAAAATATCTCACTGGAAGTAGTCAAAGGACCCCTCTGCCAGGGCCAGGATCAGAATCAACAACCCGGCCCTCACAACAGATTAAAAGAAGTGGGAAATCTTTCCTACCAGAAGCAGACATTAGCTCGCAAATGCATCTGTACATAGCCAGAAGGGAGAACCATGCCTGGCTAAATGAAGCTGCTCCCTGCGTTCAGGGCAGAGGTCATTCTCAAGCACTGGAGACGAAAACACTTAATGTGATGGCCAGGTGAGGAGCACAATTATCTCTTCTGACCTCTGTCTCCTCCGTCTGCAGAGGCCTGGCTACCGGGGTCAGCTGTGAGGGTGAGGTGAAGCTGGAGAGGAGCTGGAGGGAATGCCTGTTCCAATGATGCTAAGTGCCTGGGTACTGCAGGCTCATCAGGGCATCCCACCTGTCAGCTCCTGCCCTGCTGTGGTATCTAAGCAACACTTTCCTCTGGGCACATCCACAGCACTTATCTCCCTGTAGATGAGCAGCAAGTACTGAGCAATAGCAAATTCTACTTAAAGGAAAAGAGACAAGATGTAAATCCTTTAAAAAAAAAATAGTGACTCTTTGTCACTTTAGGGTCACACAGCAAAGCCAAGATTCAAACTACAGAGACCTGCCACTAAGCCCTAGGCTATTAACCAGTATCATTCCAGTTCAAGTGATGAACTGCTGCTTATCGCCTCAGAGTCAATCTCCAAATAAGTTTTTTAATACATTGTTAATGTCTACTGTGGAAATTGTCAGATACATGGAAAACTAGTCATATAATAGACCATCTGATGCCCAGATTCCAGCTATTATAATGATCAAATCCCAGTTTTGTCCAGAACCCAGCTCCCAACAATTATGTTCACATAAGTCCCAAGAATCATGTCATTCTAGAATCATTTAAGATTTATTTTTATTATATAGTATTTGCCTATATGTATTTGTATGCAACACATGCATGCCTAGTTCCCACACAGGCCAGAAGAGGATATCAAATTCCCTTGGAACTGGAGTTACAGATGGTTGTGAACTACCATGTGGGTGCTGGGAACCAAAACCAGGTCCTCTGTAAGAACAAGCAGTAAACTTAACTGCTGGGCCATCTGTCTAGGCCTTGGAATCATTTCTTAACTGTAGGAGAGCAAACATTGGTTGTTTAAGTAAATAAACAAAGAATAGCTTTATTGAGCTATAACTAACATGCCATAAAATTCACCCATTTTGAGTATATAAATTCAATGGGACGTTTGTGTATTTACAGTCACATAACCATCATCACACTTGATTTTAGAACATTATTAACTGTCATCACTGCCCTCCACAACCAGCCCCTTGGCAAGCACTATTTACATTTGTTTCTATGGGTTTGCTTATTCTGAACACCTCATCTAAATGGAATCATGCAACCGTGTGTGCCCCTTTGTGATCGGCCTCTCTCGTCTGGTATGTTTTCAAGACGCACTCATTCAGCACACATTAATCAGCACCTCATTTCTTTTTGTTGTCCAATGTTTTGTTCACGTGTGTGAGTGTTTTGTCTGCATATATGTCTGTGCACCTCATACAGACTTGCTTCCCTCAGAGGGGACTGGACCTCCTGGGACTAGAGTTACGCATGGTTGTGAGCTGCCATGTGGGTACTGGGAATCAACCCGAGTCCTCTGGAAGAGCAGCCAGTGCACTTAGCCACAGTCACCCCTTCAGCCCCATCAGCCACTCATTTCTGATAGCTGAGTAGTAGTCCACCTTGTTTACTACGTTTCCCACACACACTCTAAAATGTAAGCTCCACAGGAGGAGACATCTTGCACACTTGCTTCCCACTGTACACTGGCTGCTGGAAGAATCATTTGGTGGTTGAATTATTGCTTCTCATATTGTGAAGTTCTTACTCGACCTCGCTAAATGGCTAGTGTCTTACCTCTTTAAAATAAGGTCTGTTTGCTAAGGACAGCACCTGAAACACGCATGTCATTCCTCACTTCTGCATACTCAGGAAAGTATGGGTAATCCTCTAAGTGTTCAACTTCTACAAACTGAAACTTTGCACAAGGCATTTCAACCACGCTTACAGGGAGACTGCATCACCGGATATGCTTGCTCTATCATACAGAAATGTGGAGAACACAAGCATGCATTGTATTATCATCACAAACCTGCTGGGTTTTTAATACTTAGAAAAGAGATTGTACGGAATGAAAATGCTCTCAGGGTTATCTTTGGGTGGTCCAAGTGAAGAGCACTTACTGTTTTCCTTTCTTCTTATACACACCCTATATTCTAATTTTCTATGATGAACATGTGTAACTTGCTGTGGATATCGCTTGTATAAATAAAATGCTGATTGGGCAGTAGCAAGGCAGGAAGTATGGGGGGGACAAGCAGAGAAGAGAATGCTGGGAAGTGGAAGGCTGAGGCAGAGAGACGTTGCCAGCTGCCATGATGAGAAGCAATATGTTAAGATACCGGTAAGCCCAGAGCCACGTGGCAACTTATAGATGAATAGAAATGGGTTAATTTAAGATATAAGAAGAGTCAGCAAGAAGCCTGAGCCATCAGGCCAAACAGTTTAAATAATAAAAGCGTCTGTGTGTTTATTTTATAAATTGGCTGTCTGACTGCCAGGGCTTGGCGGAACCCAGAGATAAAACTCCAGCTACAGTAACTCAGTGTAAAAAAAAAAAAAGCCTTATTTTCAGAAAGGATTGCCAGTGTTCTGTTGGAAGACAAGTCTATCTGCTATGTTTTGTATCCTCCTTGGTAGGCACATTTGATTACCGGGCTCTGACTAGTCTATGACTATTGGTAAACTGAGCAGTACTTGGCCTGCATAGAGTATGCTTTGCTTGGTCCTTCAGACTTCCCACAGCACCGAATTCACACCAGACCAGCTGATGGGTTCACAACACGCCCCCATGGTTGGGCGTGTTTGTACATGCCCGGCGGACCTGGACACTTCCGCCTAGCCAGTTCCAGGTCAAAATATCCATTTCCAGGTCAAGGCGTCTCGTGTGACCAGGATCCATGACTTTGCATGGTTGTGTAAGAGCACGCAATGCAACCATGTGATCTGCGCAGGCGTGGAGTAGTTACGTCAACCTGTGTACACACGTACGCCACTCAGCCTTTATAAGCCGGTGCCATATTCCCAGCTTTCTCCTTCTTCTTCTCTACACACGTGTCTTTCCCACAGGCCTGAGCACTAGTCTCTTTCATCTTAATAAAACTCTTGTTAGCAGATTCTGTAGTGTTTCGTGACATTTCCTTGCAGGGTAAGAGCGCCGCAAAATAACTAACACCAGCACTCAGCACCGCAACTCCCATCAGCTCAGTACCATTCTTCCTCCATCTTCTCTTGCCCACTCCAAAACGTATTTGGTCCAACAGTAGCCATTTTTTCCCTCGTTTTGGCTTATGTTTTGTCTGTTGTTTGGTTGGTTTTCTGAAAAAGGATCTCACAGTGAGGCCTAAGGCAATCCTCAAGGGCTGGAATTACAAGCACTGTGGCAATCTGAATGGGAATGGCCACCATAGGCTCATGTATTTGGCTCCCAGTTGGTGGCCCACTACAGGAGGAGTGACACCGGTGGTAGGGAAGGCTTCGAAAGCCCCGACAGGCTCAGTGTCCTTTTCTGGCTTCAACTTTCAGATCAAGTGTGAGCTCTCAGCTACCGCCCCAGCGCCGTGACTGCCTACCTGCCCCCCACTTCCCACCCCATGCTCTCCACCATGTTTCTGGACTAACCCTCTGAAACGGTGAGCAAGCCTCCGAGTAGATGCTTCCTTTTATAAGTTGTCTTGGTCATGGTGCTTCAGCACAGCAATAGGGCGGTGACTAAGACAGACATGTGGCTTCATACTTGCCTTACTCACATACTCTTGAGGATATTCTATCTCTGCAGACCTGACCCAAGAAATAGAGAAATACAAAATACAGTGGTAACAGACATGCCTGATTAAAATTGAAAGCCACTCAATAAGAGTGCGTTCTTGGTGTCCGTTCATGTCACTATTGCATAATGGACAATAAAAGTCCTCAACCTTGGTCTCCCAGCCAGGAGACTCTTATTTTAAGTGCCAGGCAGAAAAAAGGGAAGTAATCCTGTATAGATTTCTGTCATGAGCAACATTGTGGCACCCTCTGCTGTCAGGAAGCAAAATCGGAGGTCCCCTTAGGGCTTTTTTCCTGCAAGTTCCTCCAGCATCCCGGTTCTTACCAGATACAAAGGCATAATTTAGAGGGAAGAGAAAAGGCTTGGAGCAGGCAAGACACAGCAGCAACCGTAAAGAATGGCAATCCAGCCGGTGTGTGTAGCAAGTAAGAAAGGAAAGGGGCAGGGGCTGTGCTGAGAATCTCCAGTCAGCAGGTCCCATGGCAGCCAAAAACAGCTATTCCTGCCTAAGCCCTTTCATGAGGAACCCTTGACAAACAGCCCATGAAACAGAGAAAGATCAAGTATGACGTCCTAGGTCACACAGTAGAGCCGAGATACAAACCTGTGTTCTTAGCCACTTTTGCTCTACTTTATAACAGTTAGGACTACTCGTGGCAGGGGGCAAACTTCCTTAAATATATTAATATTTATTCTTACTCTCATCTAAAAAAAAAATTTCCTGATTGCCAGGAGAATTTCTGTCTTCATCCTACGCAAAGAAATTAAGAAATAATTTCAGGC
This sequence comes from Peromyscus attwateri, assembly GCA_902168425.1. Classification (NCBI taxonomy): domain Eukaryota; kingdom Metazoa; phylum Chordata; class Mammalia; order Rodentia; family Cricetidae; genus Peromyscus; species Peromyscus attwateri. The sequence goes on from CABHPP010149378.1 coordinate 12,268, forward strand.
CGGGCGGTGGTGGCGCACGCCTTTAATCCCAGCACTCGGGAGGCAGAGGCAGGTGGATCTCTGTGAGTTCGAGGCCAGCCTGGGCTACCAAGTGAGTTCCAGGAATGGCGCAAAGCTACACAGAGAAACCCTGTCTCAAAAAACCAAAAAAAAAAAAAAAAAAAAAAAAAAAGAAATAATTTCAGTCTCTTGCCCACAAAGCTTAATCTGTCCAAAGTTGAAAAGGATTCTTTTCTAAATTTAGGGAAAAATTTATTCTTAGGGATAAATTTATTGTGAAATCAAAGTTACAGTAACCCCCAAGACAATGCCCTCCAGCACAGCCTCACTGAAACTGGCACTTGTTTTACAGGGCTGAACAGACTCTCAGAATGTTCCACACTCAAAGACTAGTCTCTTGATGAGTAACACCGTAACAGAAGAGTGGCACTGAGATGTGTGGAGTGGACGTGCTTTCTTCGTAAGAGACACAAGGCCAGTTCTCCTTCTCCTCCTCCTCCTCCTCCTCCTCCTCCTCCTCCTCCTCCTCCTCCTCCTCCTCCTCAATAGAAAGGTCTGGGTCAGAGCAGGAGGGAGCTGGAGAACTCTAGGCTGCAGGCAATACACAGTAGGACCAAACTCCTCTTATGGTGCTAGAAGAAATACCGATTCTGAGCCCCTCCTGACAGAGCCAGGAGCAAGGCCAATCACTCAACACTGTTTACCCTGCCTGGGTTCTCCTGCTTCTGACTCCAAGTGCTAACAGTAGTGCCTAGGCCCTGTTGTGATTGGAGACTTAGAGGGATCTGTACAGCTCACTACCAGCACAGGCAAGAGACTCCCCAGTGTTAGGAACAGGTAGAGGCATGTGCCCTCATAACCATGAGGACCTAGAATGCTCCAGACAGTCCCTGGAGCCTCACACTTTAGCCTTCATCAGACTTCACATTCAGACTTCACCAGACAAATCCTGGATGTCAGGTCAGTGTTAGTCTATCCTAGGGAAAGGCTATTCACGTCATCCAAAGGACTGTATCAGGGTCTCTGGAATACAGTGTTGTCCTCTGTTCCTGCTTCAACTGAGCAAACAGAAAATTCTGTCCCCATTTAATAGTCCTGAGAATAAATGTTTCTTTCTCCTTGGCCTCCCATTCATCCCACTCTATCAGAGGAAGAAGTCATCTGATTGGTAAGATCTAGGAAAAGGTCATTGCACGTCCATGGTCTGGGACCTTCTGAGGATCGATGATTTCCCCAGGCAGCTGCAATGCTTAGGACTCGCTGCCCCCCTTCCCAGGAGATGGGCCCTGTGGACAGAGGCCTGCTCAGTGATGCCTGGGGAAACTCAACTTAGAGTAAAGAAGGACACATAACCAGATACCTGGCATGTGTCTGGTGTAAAATACATTTTGTGAGATTGAATAAATAAAGGTCTCTTGGGCAGATTCCAGCAGGATTTAGTTAATCCTTGAATTTCTACCTCAAGAAAATTGTGGTAACATCAGATTTCAATCACTGTGTTCCAAAAATAAACATTTCTAGGGGTAAATTTCCAAAGAGATTTTTGTCCATATATGTACATGCACACGCGTGCATGTGCACACACACATTTCACACACTTTTTCCTCCTCCTTTTTATTTACTGTCTTTCACATCATGCATCCCCATCCCATTCATTTCCCTGTCCCTTCGTATCCACCCTCTGCCCCTGTAACCTCCTCCCCAAAATAAAATTTAAGAGAAAAAAAAAGAGAAGGAAAAAAATCAATCTTGTCATGGAAGCTGTAGTGTGACAGCGTGAGTCACACAGTGAACTCTTTCATCTATGGATCTTTACTTGTAGGTCACACATACTTCTCATCACATTCTTACACACAGTGAAAACTTGAGAACAAATTACTACCTCTCACTGAAAATTCAAGATTCTTCTATCTACAAAGCAGCAAGTAAGAAAGCTAAGAAAGAAGACTCAAATAAAACCAGAAATGAAAGGCAAATCCACTAGTATTATAAAGATACCAAGTACAGGAAGAGACTAGTATGGACAATTATGGACAATCTGAATAACCTAGAAGAAAAGGATCAATTCTTAAGAACCTACAATCTATCGAGATTGAATTAGAAAGAAAGAGAACCCTGAATAGACCAAAAACAAGGAGATGGTGAGCCCATAACATAAATACTCCTGTGGAGACTTTGGAAACTGAACTGGCTCAGCAGGTAAGAGCTCCTACAGCACTTGCAGAAGGCCCCAGTGGGATCCCCAACACCCACAGCACAGAGCTCACAACTGCCTGTAACTCCAGCTCCGGGGGTGGGGCCAATGCCTCTGGGATGCATGTGAAATCTACAAAGAATCAATAATAGTTTTTTGTTTGTTTGTTTTTAAGTTCCCAGCTAACGTCATACAGTAAAAAATTGAAAGTGTTTCCTCTAAGGTCATGAACAAGATAAGGATGCCTAGTCTCACCACATTTTCCCAACAGAATGCTGGAGAATTTAGCCACAGCAATAGAAGAATAAGAAACAATAAGATTTCTGTCCTAATTAGGATTACTATTGCTGTGCTCAAACACCACAACTAAAGCAACGTGGGGAAGAAAGGGGGAAATAGTGGGTTACAGTTCCACATCACCGAAGTGGAACTAGCCCACTGACCCCTGGTCAGTTTGACACACAAACACATCACCACTAAGCCAGAACCATTTTTTCTTGTTCATCAACAAGATCGCACATTAATAAAGACATCACAATATGAAATCGTTTTTAAAACTTAAGAAGTCCCACAGCCTTACAAATTCAAACACCTTAGATCAAAAGAGAGATTATCTGTCTTCAGATGACCTCTTAAATATAAAAAATCCCTAAGAGTCCATCAAAAATCTCATACATGTATACATTGTACTTGGGTCATATCCATTCCCACCAAGACCCCCTAACACATCACATCCCAACTTTTTTTTTTTTTTTTGAGACAGGGTATTTCTGTGTAGCCTAGGATGGCCTTGAACTTGACTCAGAGATCTTCCTGACTCTACCTTCTAAGTTATAGGACTAAAAGCAAGCACCAACATGCCTAGTCTCTGTCCTTTTTTTTTAATTTACGTGTATACTCAGGTGTGAATCTGTGTTGGAAACTCTGAAATTCTGATCTGGGAGCTGGGAACCAAACTCAGGCCCTTTGGAAGAGAAGCAAGTACTCTTAACAACTGATCCACCTCTCCAGCTGACCCTACCTTTTTTTTTTTTCTAATGAATAACCCACTGGGTCCAATTACACAATGCTGTCCATGTACACATAGGTGGGGACAAGCACTGGAGCATGAATAACCAACCTACCAGCAAACCATACTCCCTAATAAAGGTAACCCCCCTCCATCAGCAGCCATCCCTAAGAGGTAGGATCTCAGGAATCACTTCTCCATTAAGCAGGATTTTTGACTGGCTTAATCTCATACAGTTCTTGAGCAGGCAACCACAGTTGCTCTAAGTTCATGTGTGCAACATCCTCGTCATGACCAAAACACAGCATTTCCCAGCTTTCCTCCTCATCCTCTTACATTCTTTCCAGCCACCCCCACTAGGTAGTTCCTTGAGCCTGAGGACCAGGGGGTCGACACAGATGACCCATCCATGGCTGGCACATTCATTAAGAGGTATATTTAGTTCTATTACATAAACACAAAGAAGTCTTTTGAAATGAGAGCACTTGCCAGGAAGAGCTCATCCCACTCACTCATCTCTTCTGAGAATTTAGAAAATAATTCACTTGTTTACACTGAATGTATATTCTGCTTGCATTAATAAACAGAGTACGTTGGTCAAATATGAGAAATGGCAGAATGTACCACTACAAGGGTAGGGACTTTTGTATATACTGTTCATTGTCATCTCTAAAGCATCTAGAATCACAACTGGCTTACATCTGCTTGGTAAACATCTGCTGAATGAATTACTCTGTGGAGAAGTAGTTTTGACAGATTGAAAGAAATTATTTGCAATGTTAATAGTTGCCTTAAAGCCTTGGAAGAGTGTCATTACTTTACATACCACCTTCCCCAATCACTCATACATACATAACAGCACCTCAAAAGAAAGAAGAGAACTTCTTTTACATTATAAAATAACTTATGTTGTCATGACAGAAGCAAAAATAGACAGCCTTGGGAAAAAAATTCTGTAAATCCATGTCTCAGTATAATTTTATTAGTAGTTTATTTTTTACATAAAATTTCACTTATAGGACCCAAAGGACTGTCTTAGACAATTCAAAAGCATATGTAATTAGATTTTAACAATAAGAACTTAAAAATTATATTACAGTCCTTAAAATCAAAGACTAATTAAATGCAGTTCTATCAAGAACTAAAAATGAACTCTGCGTGCATAGTGTCACTTAAAGTTCCATGAAAATATAAAATATTTCTATGAATGTGTCTGTATCTGGAGCAAACATCATTGACTTCGACTTCAAAACTTGACACTAAAGGAATTTCCAATCAACACATCTGCAGAAGCTTCATCAGGTAAGAGCTATGATAATTCCATCCAGAGATCTTGAATCCTTAGGTCCATACGATACCACCTGCTATTGTGACAGTGGTATAAAACATCTCTAATGCATAGTTAGGACATATTCTGACAACGGATCTTTTACACAGAGCTTTGTCTACATCACAGGAATGTTCTCAAGCCAAGGACAGGCTGCTCACTGTTGATCCACTGGAACTCTTCGGCCCCCAGCTTGGGCGGTATTGTAGGAGTCACAAATCTTACATTTCATGCCTAAGATATGGAATTGGACTGTGGATCGTCCATTACAGTCATTGCAGAGAATCTGAAAAATGAAGAGTGAGGACTTAAGCCTTGTAATTACCAGTGGCACTGTCTGTATTAACAATCATTTCAGTCATATAAAAGGTGTGAAATACATGTATGTGTCTAAGCATTTCTGCAGTGAAAATGTCTTTTCTCCAATGAATATTTTAAAAGGTTATTAAGGTAGCTTTGAATTCAGAAATTATGAATGAGCTCGAAGACTCATTTTAAAATAGTTCCTAAAAGTATATATACTCAATGATTCAGCTAGGCTGGCTGCCTGGCCAGTGACTTTCAGGGACCCGTCTACCTCCACTCCCTAAGGACTTAAGGACAACGTTATAGGCACGCAGTGACCATGCCTAGCTTTTTCCATGTGTTGTAGATATCCAAACTCAGGTCACTGTGCTTGGGTGGCAGACACTTTACCAAATGAGCCATCTCCTCAGCCCTGGGCATAGGGTTTCTTTATAAGTGACAAAAATATTTTAATACCGTGGTACTGTTTGTACAATTCCATAAATGTACTAAAGTCACTGAATTGTGTATGTGTGTGTGTGTGTGTGTGTGTGTGTGTGTGTGTATATATATATATATATATATACACACACACACACACACACATACACATATAGCTTTTTTGAGACAGGATTTCTCTATGTAACAGCCCTGGCTGTCCTGGAACTCACTTTGTAAACCAGGCTGGCCTTGAATTCACAGAGATCCATCTGCCTCAAATTGTATACTTATAAGGAATTAGCCCACACTGTATGTGAGATGTTCCTCATAAAGCTATTATTTAAAAAAAAAAAAAAAAAAAAAAAAAGCACCTAAATGAACACAGTAAACTTCAGCCTCTACTAAATATCCCAACAGTCAATCAGTACCTAAGGGATCTTCCACTGTCCTTAGTAACAATTCAGTTACCAACATTAATTTTGGAACTTTCCAGTATGAATAAACCAGAAGGGGTTTTGTTGTTTGTTTGTTTACAATGCTAGGATCAAATCCATGGCCTTGTACATACTAACTACTACTAAGCTACACATCCAACATTAAAATAATTATCTGGCTTTGTTTCATCCTTGTAGACAATCAGAATATTTATATGTCCAGAAGTTATGAAAGCATCAGAAAGCTATTTAATTTTCCAACTTTGATTTAAACCCAATACTATGCTGAGAATAAGCTACACAGCAGTCCCTCTCAACTCTCTGTAGGGCCAAAGGGAATAAGCTAATGGAAACCAAATAAAGTCCTTGACAAAATACAATGGGCAGTAAACATTAAAACCCAAAAGCTAGTTTTCAAAAACCAGCAAATACATTCTCTTCAAACAAAATTTTGAATAATTTAAGTGAAATACAGGTAAAATAAAACATCAGCAATCCACGTCTGACTCTGACAAGTAATTTGCCAAAAATTCATAACAAAGTTTTTGCCTGCCATCTAGTGTTGAGGAAAAACTACATAAAGGTATTCTTAGGACTTTTTCTTCCCCTAGTCTGATATAAATATAAAAAAAAAAATTTTAAATAATTAGTCCTTTGCTTTAATTAATTCCAATGGCACTATATCAAAGCAGTAATTCTGAGATAAATTTAAGCAAAGAGGTAAAGATAGAAGGAATAACAGCAAGAAATCTAAAAAGTTCTAAGCATGGATTCTACTCACATCCACAGTCACATTTTGGTATTCCGATGGCATAGGGGTTTGTGCAACCTCATTATCCAACTGTCTCCAGTACCGAGTCATATCTAAGGCAGAATGCATACACAGTGGACATCTGTAGCCTCTGCAAGAGACAGTAAATGGATCTATATACAAGAAGACACAGCTCACTGGCACAGAAACCAAACAGGCTAGTAGTCTACATTTTAAGTTAATTTCTCAGGAACCTGAAAATTTATGCACTAAAAAAGATAAATATAAAATCCTGTATCTTTACTTTTAAATCCTAATTTCTTATCCTCAACTCTCTAAAATGGGGAAGTAGTCAATACTCTATAGAACTATGTCTTTACCTAAAAATACCAATTAAACTATTCATTAGCTAAACAACTTTAATTTTGTAGGACACTGATGCAAAGAAATTGTATTCCTTAAAAATTATTCCAATCATATTATTACTTCCTTTCTAAAACTTTTCAAAAGTTGATCCCTGTCTATTTTTAAATATTAATTGGTAGAACCAAAACACATTTCTACTCTTTCCTATTTCTCATCTTATTTTAGTTCCAGTTTTAAAGAAAGTATACTGGTTTCCTTTGTAGTTCATTGCTGGACCAGTTTACTGAACTAATAAAATGTGGACACAATTCCTCAGTGCTTTTACAACACCGTGATTCATTCTAGTGGCAACCATATTTCCCAATAGATATGGCTAGAAAACAAGATGTTTTGCCTGCCTCAAGCTATGGGAGGAAACAGGCGTGATAAGAACATGGGGACAGAGATACAGTCCTGTTCCCCAAGAAGCCACGGCCAGCCAAACACCAGTTCTCTACTCTGCTCCCCTCCATGTATGTATCTGCCATACCAGAAGCAGTGTACCCAGTGGTCATGTTTGTCCACCTCCCCACCACCCTCCTCACAAAAACAAACATCTTAAAACTGTATGTTTTAAAATCCACAAAAAACTCACTCTTTTAACATTTCTTCGTAACACGTTCTGAAAGAAAACAGAACATCATTTCAGTCGAAGAAAAACGACCTCCATTATCTTCAAACAGCTGCAAGCAGGAAGAAGTTATCTTACCTATGTAAGAGATGCCCGCACGGCAAGACGTGAGCAACAACTCGGGAGGTGTGAATGTCCTAAAAGGAAAGAGAGTGACTTGTGCTGCAGAAAGACACAAAGACACCTAAGGAGTTTAAATCCAAGAGATTTCCAAAGTGAAAAATAGTCCACACTCACCTCCAAGCAGATTGGACAATTCTGCCGAGAAACATTTTCGATACACTGTTGAAAGGAGAATCTTACATTAACAAAAGCATCAGAAGATAAAAATGTCAACTATGACAGCATTAAAAAAAAGTTAAATTAAATAAGCTGACTATAAACACAAATCCACACCTTAACATCTATGGAGTTAGGATGTTTCTGATAGTTAATGCCATCACTGAGTGAATTAACTGCAAATGAGGTGAATATGCAATGGGCTGGCTGTGTGTGTGCACACGTGTGCATGTGTGTATACAAATGGATTCTACATATGCCATGGAAACCAGAACAGAGCCAAAGAAACACAGTCATGAGGCTACTGACTCCAGGCTAGCTTCATTAGCCGGTCCTTTTCTTTTTTAATTTAATGACTTTTGTTTATCCTGAGGCAAGGTCCCTCTACTTGCACATGCCACAACCGCAGCCAGCTTATCTTGCAATCACCCCAAAACTTTTCAGTCAGACTCAATCTTTAACGAATTCCCATTCTGCTCAACAAATTCCTTTAAGCGAAGGCTAAGTATCTAGGGAGTTCTCTTTACTCAGCTTCACTCTAATGTTTATTATTTATCCTAATCTTCCTCACTACTCTTTCTATGTCTGTACATTCTCTCTCTCTCTGTCTGTCTCTGTCTGTCTGTCTGTCTCTCTCCGTGTGTGTGTGTGTGTGTGTGTGTGTGTGTGTGTGTGTGTCTGTCTGTCTGCTGTCTGTCTGTCTGACCTTCAGACAGAAAGCTATTATTAGTCTCTTACTGGAATGTCCTGTACTTTTATACTTTGCTTTGCTGATCCTTCGTTCTTTAAGTTCTTACAGTAGATAGAATCAATACTACAAATACAGTATTTCATTAGATTGTTTTTAAATAAGAAAGAGGGTCTGAGATTACAACAAAACTCCTCTATCCATACTTGTAAGTCTTAATTATGAAAGGGAATACAAACAATACTTTCTAATTATTCTTAGAACACTATGTAAACAGGTTATATCACTTAGCTTTTTCATTTTAATCTTAGAAGCAGTATCAATGATAAGAATCCATGGACCAACTAAGAAGCTGCCAGAATTATGCTAATAACTGCTATAGGCATTCTTATATTACAGTAAACAAACTATAGACCCAGTGTTCTGAGGTATATATTTCTCCTTAATTCTACTTTTTAGAAAAGCAAAAAAAAAAAAATAGTTGCAGTTGGTAATATATGAAAATTAGCATATTTCTAAACATACTAGAATTTAAGCTGGTTTTCAAAAACACTAATAGTTTTTAAATTATGCAAACTGAATCATGTACCTTATGTTTTCCTCGAAGATTCATAGCTAGGCATAAGTTACATTTCAAGCAATGAAAAAAATCTTCCTTTGGACCAATCCTAACAAAACATAACATGAAGGCCAAAAGATTATTTTTTATTACACAATAATTGTTCACTATATAATACTCAAACTCAGTCCCACTGTAAAAATATTCAAATCACACTGAAGAATATGGAGACACCCCCATCTTTCCAGTGTCGTAAGGGAACCACTACAAGCAGAGAGACTCTTCTGTAAAGTTGGATATAGATGCACAGGACAGACACACACAACTTGACCTATTTCTTACACAATTCTATTGATGCTGTTCTGCAACTTATTTACATTAGTAATAGATCTCAAGAATTGTGTCCGTCCAGAGAAAACTACTTCATTCTTCTTAATAGTCACACAGCAATCATATGGTATGGCTGGATCATAATTTTCAAAGATATTTCCTTATTGATAAAATTTAGAATCTTTACTTGCTACAATGATATAATAATTTTAAAAAAACGTCCAGCTAGCATTTAACCCATGTTTAGATTATTTTTTTCAATATCCCTAAAATTGACACTATTGAGTCAGAGAGTACTGGATCATCAACTGTGATATTGACAACCTGACCCCTCCAAAGACTGCTAGTTTACACTCGACATGCATGACCCATGTTCCTCACAAGCTGGAAAACATGGGCACAAGTATGATAGATAAAATATGCTATTCTAGCCAAGCGGTGGTGGCACATGCCTTTAATCCCAGCACTCAGGAGACAGAGCCAGGTGGATCTCTGTGAGTTTGAGCCCAGCCTGGTCTACAGAGTGAGATCTAGGACAGGCATCAAAACAACACAGAGAAACCCTGTCTCGAAAAAAAAAAAAAAAAAATGTTATTCTAACTTTCATTTCTCACATTATCAAGATAAATTTCTGTTGATGTGCTCTGCTCATTTCTCTACCTGGGGATTTGCCCATTACCGACTTAAAAGAAGCTTTATACAGCCTGGACAGTCATCTTTTTCATTATGTATGTTATGATTACTCTCTGCTCTGTGTCTATCTCTTCATAATGATCCACTATTACTTTTATGTATTAAAAAGCCATCGGAGCTTGAAAAAATGGGTCAGTGGTTAAGAGCACATACTGTTCTTGCAGAGGACCCACATTTAGCTCCCATCACCCATGGTGGGCAGTTCACAACCTCCCATAACTCTAGCTCCAGGGGATCTGACCTCTAGCCTCCATGGTCACCTACACTCACATGCATGCACACACAATTTAAAATAAAAACAAAAGTAAAACTTAAAGGCCATTAATATTTTCGTTCATAGCTTTTGCTTTTTGCCCATTATTTAGGAAAAATTTCTGTAAACTATAGACCATAAACACATTCTCCATTGTATATGCTAACACTTAATATAATTCATTTTTCTATTTTCCTCAGGTTGAAGTTCATTATAAAATTTATAATATAAATGGTAAAGATAAGATTGCTAGCTGGTCCCTACATTTCTATCCTTTGCTTCTTTTACAATAAAAGATTTATTTAAAAGGCAGTTATTCAGATCTATCCTGAAAAAAGACAATTTCCCAGCTTCTTTGGATGTTGTGAAAAGAAGAATAAAATTTTCTTGAATGAGAAGAGTTCTGAAATGACTCAGTAAGTAAAGACTGCCAGCAGCCCGACAACCTGAGTTCAATCCATGAAATTCCACAGTGGAAGGAGGGAACTTCCAGCAATCCCCCGACTTCCACACGTACACCACGGCACACAAATTAAATGAACGAATGAAGACTGAATGAAAATTATTCTTTCGTAAAGGGGAAATAGCATGCCTCCTCCTCACAGACCCAGTCTTTTTCCTCTGCCCAGAATATGAGTCCACAGAATCAAACAAAAAAACACCTAGAGTCGGAATGTGTTAAGTTATTTAACTACCTGAGTCAGGCTTTTCCACGAGAAATAACATTCAGCCTTTCACGAACCACTACTGAGTTTGTCTCAAAATGCTAAAATCATATTATAATGAATATGCATATTTCAAAATCAAGTTTTGTTTTCCAAATAAGTTATCAATTATCGTTGTTTGTTTCATTGGGTTTTGGTTGTTTTGTTTTGTTTTTTGAAAAAGGGTTTCTTTGTATAGTCTTGGCTGTCCTGAAACTAGCTCTGTAGCCCAGGCTGGCCTTGAACTCACAGAGATCTGCCTGCCTCTGCCCCCCCAGTGCTGGGATTAAAGGCGTGGTATCAACTATCATAATACCCCTTCTCAATTTAGAATATCACTTTTGCTCCTGACTCACATTCATAAATATCTAATCTTTACATTACAACAGAGGACTGTTGTACATTTAGAAGTGACGTGATTTTTTTAAAAAGTTACAGTAGAAGGATAATTTCAATTGTGCTGCAAATGCATGGACAGATTTTAGATTCCCTTTTGGAATTTCTGTTATTTCAAAACAACAGTGGCTGGGATGGTGGCACACACTTGTAATCACGGCCCTTGGATGCCTGGAATAGAAGAGTAACAAGTCTGGGCTGGAGAGATGGCTCAGAGGTTAAGAGCACTGACTGCTCTTCCAGAGGTCCTGAGTTCAATTCCCAGCAACCACATGGTGGCTCACAACCACCTAATGAGATCTGGTGCCCTCTTCTGGTGTGCAGGCATACATGCAGATAGAATACTGTATACATAATAAAAATAAATAAATAAATAAATAAAGAGTAACAAGTCTGAAGTCAGCCTAAGCTAATACCAGGACTCTGTCTCCAATTAAATGAAAAGGAATCTTTGATGTCACACATTATTTCTGTATAGAGGTAGCATCTATCAATCTATGTAACAGGTTTTACTTCTCCTATCTTTTAATAAATCTTTGAAAACTCAAGTTCTATAAATCTGTGGTGATACTGTGTCCCCCAATATATTGTGCACCCTAATAAATTTACCTGGGGTCAGAGAACAGAACAGCCACTAGATAGACATAGAGGCCAGAAAATGGTGGCACATATACCTTTAATCCTAGCATTCTGGAGGCAGAGATCCATCCAGATCTCTGTGAGTTCAAAGCCACACTGGAAATAGCCAGGCATGGTGACTCATACCTTTAATCCCAGGAAGTGATGGCAGGAAGTAGAAAGGTATATAAGGCATGAGGACCAGGAACTTTAGCTTTTTAAGCTTTTAGGCTTTTGAGCAGCAGTTCAGCTGAGATCCATTCGGGTGAGGACTCAGAAGCTTTCAGTTTGAGGAAACAAGATCAGCTGAGAAATTGGCGAAGTGAGGTTGGCTGTGGCTTGTTTTATTTCTCTGATCTTTCAGTGTTCACCCCAGTATCTGGCTCCTGGGTTTGTTTTTGTTAATAAGACCTTTTAGAAATTCATCTATAATCCTCTAGAAGAAATCTTCAGTGTGCCTTAAAGCAACGACTGATTGGCTGGAACAACAGCTCCAAAGGACCTGGGCTCCAGTCTCAAAATCTACAGGGCAGCTCACTGTAACTCCAGTCCCAGGGGAGCTGTTGCCCTCACATGGGGTACAGGCAAAGCATCCATACACATCAAATAAATAAAATTTTAAATAAAAAAAAATCAACTACTGAGCCAGGCACAGAGGTGCACCCCTTTAATTCCAGTACTCAAGAAGCAGAAGCAGGCAGATCTCTCTGAGTTACAGGCCACTGCGGTCTACACAATAAGTTCTAGGTCAGGAGGCCATACAATAAAACCCTGCCACAAAAAACAAACAAAAAACCTACAATTACTAAATAGACACTTCAATGACTTTAAAAAAAAATGAGCTAACATCTACTAAATACTTGAAGTAATCATAATCATTCATCTCAAATATGAGTTACATAATTTTGATGCTCAGTAAGATAAAAATGAAACATTTTTCATTTAAGAACTTCTTAAATATTCAATACTTCAGATTTTTCACAACTTCGCTCCCATATAAGGACAATGATCAAACTTAAAGGCACAACATTCTTAGAAATCTGTATGTATGGTACAAATAACTGAAGGACAGTACAGAAAAGTCACCACTGTGTGCAAGATTCTTCAATTTCCTTTGTGTCCTGCTCACAGCATTACATCATCTCTACAACGCTATTAAGTATGAAGACAGCTTTGTAGACTTTTCGGTTTTTCTTGATCACAGTTGAGAAGGCCGAATTTCTCCATTCTCATTCAAAATGGCAAAAAGTAAAATAAAAAAGGTAAATGCAGAGGCACATAGCATGCTACATTCCAGACTGTGTTTTTTTCTACCTAGCTTCTACTAACATTTTGGACCAGACTGTTCTGACAGGGAACTGTTAGCACACTGTGCGAGTTCTGATAGCATTCTGGGCTTCTATCCAGTCAATGTTGTAGGATTACCCTCTCCCTGGTCATGACAACCCAAAATGTCTTCACAACCAAAATATACTCTCAGGGCAAAACCATCCCTAAATAAATAAATAGAATCCATAAAGTCTCACCAACATTACCACCCAAACATGAACTCAACAAGGAGAACACCAATGGACTTGCCAAACTTCACAAAGGAAAAGCCCACAAGTCCTCAACCCTACACAAAGAACTACAGGCAACTGAGAAAAGCTGGGAGCAGGAGAAGTGGTCCTCCCCAGGGAAGACCACACCCATTGGTTGTCCAGTGCCAAAGAGTCAGCCCTGAAAACATACATACAAGTGACGTGATACGGACCCAACAGATTCTATTTAGGAATGTATATGTACACACAATAACAACTGATGAAAAGAGTCACAAATCTGAAGGACAGTGGGGAGGAGTAGAAACGAGGGTTTCAAGGGAGGGAAGATAAAAGAGAAATGTTGTGATTAAATTACAATCTCAAAAATAAGCAAAAACAAAAAGATCCACTGTACTGAACTCTAATGAGGAGCCTATAGACAATAAATCAGATTACTACTTTCGAATGACTGTATCTTAGATGATGGTCTCACTCAGGAAAAAAAAAAAAAGCGAGGCAGTGGTGGCACAAGTCTCTAACCCAGCACTCAGGAGGCAGACCTCTGAGTTTGAGGCCAGCATGAACTATACAGTGAGCAGTGAGATCCTATCTCAAAACAAGTTAATTTATTAAACTACTTGTACTGGTTTGAATGAGAATGTCCCCCACAAGCTCCAGTATTTATGTACTTGGTTCCCTGTTGGTGGTGATATTTGGGGGGAAGTTTAAGAGGTGTGGCTTTGCTGGAGAAAGTGTGATCCTGAAGGTGCGCTTTGACACACACTCCTCACTCCTCTCTCTCTCTCTCATTCCCCCTCTCTCTCTCTCTCTCTCTCTCTCTCTCTCTCTCTCTCTCTCCTTCCTGCTTACAGTGCAAGATGTGAGTGAGCTCTCGGCTGCCATCCCTGCCACCTGCTGCAAATTGTCCCCCATGTTGTTGTTTTGTGTGTGTGTGTGTGTAACCATAGCTCACACTCTCCTCTCCTCTTCATGGCGTTTTATCACAGCAACACAAAAGTAACTAATACACTATTATTGGGAATGATTAGGACATTTTATATACAGTACCTACAAATTCCACAGTTCTCGCAATGATACTGCTTCTTATCTTTGTCAAAGAGATGGCATATGCTGCAGTAATATTCTCCAAACAATGTGCTACAATCTTCACAAGTCTGCTGGGCCTGAGAAGGATACAGTAATTAACACCTCGAGTAACTTACCAAAACCATTTAAATCTCTGGAATTTATATTAAAGCATGTTTAGCTTATTTTTATGTTTTTAAACACCTAACTCAACAATGTCACTTACTCAGAGAGTTAGAGTTAAGTCTCATTTCCAACCTTTGATTAAATGTTTTAATCCATCTATAGACTTGAAGAAGAAATAAGGGAGATGTCATAACTCTTACATGCTGGACTTTTTCACAGTTGATGCACTGCACTTCCTTCACCTTGAAACGGTCGAGCTGATGGTCCTCACTGCTGTCGTGACACAGCCGGCAAGTATACAGCTTGTCACAACAAGGCGCCTAACGCCCAGGGGACAAAGGGAATAGAAGACAAGTTAATTACAAAGACAGAAAACTCCTACCTCCTTCTCTGGATCAAGGTCAAAGATTACAACCACTGGATCCACAGCTAGCATTCATTTCTTGGCACATGTGATGCTAATAATCTTCCCCTTCAATATCTGTTTGAATGACTCTAAAAACAACTTTAAAACACAAACATTATAAAAGGCAGGACTCTCTAGACAGAAAAATCAACCCCACAACAACTGAATCTCATTCTCAGCCTAAATAGTAGACTTGAGTCTTGACTACTTCCCCACTTTTGAGACAATGCCTGTCATATACTTATACTCAAGCTTGAATAACCAATTATTTTCAAGTATAATAAAAAAAGTTCCATGAACAAAGCAACTAATTCACTTCACAAGCCAAATGCCTAAGAACCTTTACTGAAGAAAATCAAAGGGCTTGCAGAAAGTTTTCCATTTGTTGAATATTATTAAAAGATACGTATATGAGTATGAGCTAAGATTTGGTAAGTATTAATTTGAGTGCTGCATCAATGACATTTTTAAATGAAACTGGCTCTAACTATAGGTACACTACAGTGTCCCTAATTACAATACAAAATCACTGCTTGAGTCACACACAGTTTTCAACCACTGCTTTCCATCATCAGTACAAATGTCAACACACTGGACACAGAATATCTACTATTCCACAAAGTAGCTTTTTTTTTTTTTTTTTTTTTTTTTTTGGTTTTTTGAGACAGGGTTTCTCTGTGTAGCTTTGTGCCTTTCCTGGAGCTCACTTGGTAGTCCAGGCTGGCCTCGAACTTATAGTGGTATTCTATTTGTACTGAAATGTGATTTTATTTGTATGTTAATAAATAAAGTTGCCTAGAGGTCAGAGCTATTAACAAGCCATAGGGAAAGCCAGGGCGGTGGTGGTGCACGCCTTTAATCCCAGCACTTGGTAAGCAGAGCTAGGTAGATCTCTGTGTGTTCAAGGATACAGCCAGCATTGGAGACACACGCCTTTAATCTCGGTACCAACCATGGAGGACTTGGAGGTCTGTACAGACAGGCAGTGACGGGGCGGTCACGTGGTTGGGTTTGCAACCAATGAGAAGGAAGAACCAGAACTCTTTATAAGTCAAACGCACAGGAAGTAGCTCCCTTTTCGGAGAGGTCTCTTGGCGGGAGAAGCTAGCTGGCGAAAAGCGGGTAAGGCTCCTAGCTCTGACCTCTTGGGCTTTTATCTTTACATTGGCTCTGTGTTTCTTATTTAATAAGACGGTTGGTTACATCTACACGAACTCACAGAGATCCGCCTGGCTCTGCCTCCCGAGTGCTGGGATTAAAGGCGTGCGCCACCACGCCCGGCCACAAAGTAGCTTTTAAGAGATCCCTGGGGATCCAGTCATCACGCTTTGGAACTATACTAGCTCTGTATCTCAATTCTGAGCAGGAAACTCTCTAGCCACTAACTCTCCTCTTTTCAACTACCTCCAAGTGTCCCCTTGCACATAGCCTACCTGGAAGACAACTTAGAAAAATCCCACATCTACCCACTGACATGCATCAGAAGCAGCTAGCTACAGCTGAAGAAAACACCACCACACTCTCTGGCCTCCTTGTTTGTTCGTTTTTAATTTCAGGGCTTTATTGTGCAACAGAGGACACGCTTTTGCATGCCTTACCCCAAGCCTTTAAATTTTATTACTCTGAGATTCCTGGCAATCCCCTTCATGATCTCCAGATGAACTTTTGAAGACTATAATCAGGAAAACTCTAAGTTTTCTCCCCTTAAACACAGATACCATTATTAAAAGAATTCATTTTTACACTAGTAGTGAAAATTGTCTAGAATTTATCACTAAACTAGCTTTTTTTTTTTTAATTTTTTTTAAATGTCTTCACATCTCCACTGTCAGGTGACTTCCTGCTCTTAATTTCTTGGTGTAATGATCAATAAACATAAACTTCTTCGAATTTTCTGCACCTTTCTTGGCACCTCAAATTACTCTTGCTTCATTAACCACTCAGAA
>CABHPP010149379.1:0-37544 GCA_902168425.1 Peromyscus attwateri
ACAATATGAGTAAGCAAGAAATTCTTTCCTCATAAGTCTTATATCTTCCTTTCTGATTTAGCCCTTCCCTCCATGTTTCAGTGAGGTCTCTTCACTGAGGTGAAGTTCATTTATTCATCAATGGGAAACTATGCAAACAAATTTTACCCTCTTAGAAATGTTTTCTTTTTACAAAAGTTTTAGTCGATAATATTTTGTAGTGTGAAGTGATAAAGAGCAGGGTTTTAATATGGGGATATGATTCATCTGGTATACCTGAAGATTGGAATAATGATCCACACAATGCCCCTTCCTCAAAGTGAGAGGTTAATTAAGCAAATCTGTCATGCCAAGGCTGTGTGTTATCTCACTTAATTCTGAATAATTTTATCCGGATGCATTCTGTTCAGTTTTCTGTCTGAATTGGCCCCAGATTAGCTTGGGAATTAGCTTCTCTCTCTGAAGTAGGTAAAGCAATCACCTGCAGGGTCTTGCAGCTAAAGCTGACCACGAACTAAGTAAACCTGGGACTTGAAGGTCTTGTTGCCTCACATTGAGCATTCCCTTTATTCCCTTTATTTGGTAGAGTTTCAAGCCACATGGGTGAAAAGAACAAGTCATTCTGAGAGTCCACTGAACAGCAGGAAAAATCATTTGTCTTTTTTTTTTTTTTTAATTCTCACTTACCCAACTGTGCCTATTTCCCAGTACCTTTCACACACGTCCTCCTTTGCTCCTGATGGTTAAAACATTGTAAACTGCTACTGGTTTTCAAATACATTATCCTGTCTCTCATACTCACCCCTATGCTGGTATTTGTTTAACTCATTATGTCCTATTTTCCTGTTTCTTCAAGTATTGGTCCTAAAATCAACAATATCAACATTATTGGAGCTTATTAGGAATGTGGAATCATATGCCCTGTCCCAGATACTGAGTCAGGGTCTGTAATTCCAGTAACATGAGTGCACATTACATTTAAACACATGACACTAGTCTTTTCTTTCTACCAGACACCTTGTCCTGTCCTCAAAGTCAGGGAAGTTTTTGCCCCACCCATAGGTAAGTTATTGATAGTTACTTCCTTCCCACGTGACTTCCTTTGCACACTTCTACTCTGTCTATTTTTAGACTATGAGTTCCTTGAGTTAATAAATAATCAACGTCATTTCCAAGCCCTTGTAGGCAATGAGCCTAGAACAGATATTGAATTAGGGAAACAGCTACCTCATGAGAGATATTTCAGTGTCATCATGTATCTATAGACATGTCATGGCACATGCGTTCATACATACAGGTACATGCACACTCACAAACACACAAATAATTAAAAGTTAAAAAATGAAATTGGAGTTCAAGGCGTTTTAAAATGTGCTGTAAGTGACAGAGTCAAGATTTGAGCCCAGACCTGATTTCAGTAACCATGTTCTGGCCTCTATATCATTCACATTTTTCAGAAACAGAAGAGAAGAACATTGAGCTATTTGGTTCGCCCCCAACATGTAAATGGCATCAGGTGGGTTACTGTTCATTCTGAAGGCCATGGATAGCTGGAATAGAGCAGCAAGTTTATTCATAAAAATTGATGATGGGAAATAATGGAATGCCTTGTGGGAGCAAAGAAATCTTGTGATTTTGAAGGTGTACTTGCAAAGGTGAGCTCTAATACATGATCTATGTGTGCATCTTTATGTATACAGTGCCTGGCCCAACACAATGCACTGAAAATTTGTCTGAACAAATGTGTGAATGTCTTCTTTTGTGACCAAATGTGCCCAAATTAATACGTGTATCTTCGAATATGTTTGTATGACTGTAGTTCCGTGGGTGATGTCAAAGGCCTTAGATGTCTCTGACAGCTTAGCTGCCTACAACACATTTCCCCATTGGCTTAGATAGTGTGATAGATATTTTTTAAATATTCACATCTTTCCTTCTCAGTCCTCCTTTAATATCAACCTTGACCTGCTGGGCATGCTGTGAATGTGTTTCTCTGATTGATTGATAAATAAAATGCTGATTGGCCAGTAGCCAGGCAGGAAGTAGAGTATAGGCAGGATAAGCAGAGAAGAGAATTCTGGAAACAGGAAGGCTGAGTCAGGAGTCGCCAGCCAGAGACAGAGGAAGCATGATTTGAAAGTATCAGTAAGCCACAAGCCATGTGCCAACTTATAGATTGATAGAATGGGTTAATTTAAGATATAACTGGATAGCAAGAGGCCTGAGCCATTAGGCCAAACAATTTAAATAATATGAGCGTCTGTGTGATTCTTTAGGTCTAAGTGGCTATGGGCCCAGGTGGGACTGAAGATAACTCCAGCAACATTGACCAAGAGAGACAGAAGTGTGTTGTAGTCAGCTAAGCTGGCAGAGACATCCCTTTAACATCACACATAGAACTATAATGCTTGGGCTGTTTTCACTCTCTGTGTGCAGCTCTCATTAGCTGATTTCCCTCTCTAACATCTTGAAATCTCCAACACAATCCGGGCTTCACTTTCACAGCCTCATGCAATGGCCTCTCAGGGTCTCTTGCCCTACCAAGGCCTTCATGCAGGGACTGCCTTATCACACCTTACTTGGCTTTAGGAGCTCTCCATAACTGCAGAGGAAGATTCCACAACTGCATTACTCATGCATTCTTCATGATTCTAAAGCCAGATCCATGTAGACAACACAACCAAGTTTGGCTGACAATTTTGGGTGAACCCTGGCCCCCATTGAATCACATTAGAATAAGCATTGATTTGTTGTTTGGTTTTAGGAGCAAACAATTTCTCAGACTTATTTTCTCTCACAAGTTGGAAGCATGGGTGAGGTTGTGCCAAGAGTATGGTATCCCTCCCTTTATTCCACTGAGGATCAGGCCTTTCCTTAACTCCTTATCTCTTTCAGCACAAGCCTTGGCTCCAACATGAAATTTCCCGGTGCTCTCTTTCTCTTTAAACTGTACATTTGCATTTCTCTTTTGTCCCACTTGCTCTTTGTCCTTGTAGACCTGCGTAAGAGTGATTACTATTAGCCATGCCATAGAGTTAATTATTCTGTCTTGACATCTCCTCTGTCAAAGAACTTAGCTCATTACTTCCCTTTTTTTTTCTTTTATTGAAATTAGATTTTTTTCCCCATACATTATATGCTGATTACAGTTTCCCTTCTCTGACTCCTCTCCAGTTTCAGACCTCTTCCCCTCCCATCTGGACCCTTTCAGTCTCTCCTTAGAAAACAAATAGGCATCTAAGGAATAATAATAAAATAAAATAAGATAAATCAAAAATTGAAATATGACAAAACAACAAACAAGAAAAGGATCCAATAGAAAGCATAATAAACATATATAGATGCTGTCTGTCTTCATTAGGGTTACTATTGCTGATAAAGCACCATGACCAAAAGCAAACTGATGAGGAGAGGGTTTATTTGACTCACACTTCCACAACCATAGTTCATCACTGAAGGAAGTTAGGACAGGGACTCAAACTGGGCAAGAACCTTGAGGTAGGAGCTGGTGCAGAGGCCATGGAGAAGTGCTGCTTACTGGCTTGCTCCCCCTGACCTCTTATAGCACCCACGACCACCAGCCCAGGCGTTGCTCCACCCACAATGGTCTGGGCCCTTCCCCATCAATCACTAATTATAAAAATCCCCTACAGACTTACTTATAGCCCAATCTTATGGAGGCATTTTCTTAATTGCGGCCCCCTCCTCTCAAATGACTTTAGCTTATGCCAAGTTAACATAAAACTATCCAGTACAGATATATAGACACACATGTTTACACACTTGGGAATCCAATTAAAAAAAAAACCCAAACTGACACCATAATATATATGCAAAGGACCTGTAAGGTAGGAAAAAAAAACAGAACACCCTGACTTAACATTATGAGACAAAGAAACTCCAAAGATGTCATTGATTTCATTTTCTGTTAACCATCTACTGCTGGGCAGAGGGCCTACCCTTAAGAGTAATTTTTTTCCCCAATGAGACTCTCTTGGAGAAAGCTAATTTTTCATTTGCAAGTGACTATCAATTAGAGATAGCTTCTGGGTTAGGGATGGGTGTGTGTGTCCACTTTTCATCTCAGCTCTAGAATACCATTTGGTGCAGACCTACGATGAAGGTCCTGTGAATGCTGCCACAGTCTGTGTGAGTTCATATGTGCACCAACCTGCTCTGTCTAGAAGTCCTCAATTCCTCAGTGTCCTCAATCCTCTTTGGGTCTTATAATTTTTCCACCTCCTCACAGAGTTTCCTGAGGCCTGAGGGGAGGGATTTGGTGGAGACAGCCCATTTAGGGCTGAGTGTTCTGAGGTCTCTTACTCTCTGTATATTGCCTGGCTGTGGGTCTCCGTATCTGTTTACATGTGCTGCAGGAAGAAGCTTCTCTGATGATGGCTGAGCAAGAACTCTGATCTATGAGTATAGCAGGATGTCATTAGGCATCATTTTATTGCTACATTCTTTTAGCAGAATAGTAGTATTTCATTTTCCCACAGGTCCCTGGCCCATCTGGTCCCAGTTCTTGGTGACCCAGACTGCATTTGGATATGGATTCTATGTCATGGAATGGGACTTAACTCAAATTAGATACTAGTTGGTTACTCTCACAAGCTCTGGGCCACTATTGTACCAGCATATTTTGCAGGCAGATCATTCTTGTTGACTGAAGGGTTTGTAGTTGGGTTGGTATTTACCTTTTTTCTTTGGTAATGTACGGAGTACCTTCCAGTACCATGCATACTAGTCTGTATGGTGAAGGCTCTAGGCAGACACCAGCTCAACTTCTCTGTGTTCAGTGACTTGTGTAGGTGGTGTCTTTAGCAATAAGGCCTTGCTGTCAGTTTGTGGAGAGCCATCAACAGTCTTGGAAATAGCCTGAGTTGTTAGCTCCCATGGGACCCCTTTGACCAACAGCTAGCTAAGGTATAACTCATTCCCAGTACTGAAAGCTTCACTTGGTAGCAAGAGATGTCCAGCTGGGGCTCATTCTGTCTCCTTCATTATTTCATGGTTTTGTTTAGAATATCTTCACATATGTATATATTATAGGAAGCTTCTACTATTTGGTTTCCATATGAATCTTCAAATGGCCCTTAGTTTTAGCTATCCCTTCCTGCATTCCCTCCATTAACCCCCTCTTCCCTACCCTCCCTGTTTGATCCTCCTATTCCAGTCCTCCTCCCTACCCCATCCACCTATCACTATCTATTCTATATTTCCTTCCTAGGGAGATCCATCCCTCCCTGCTAGCTTCTTACTCTAACATAACCTCGGTGTTTCTATGGATTGTAGCTTGCTTATCATTGACTTAACAGCTAACATCCACATATAAGCAAATATATACCATATTCCTCTTTTTGAGTTTGAGTCACTTCACTCAGGATGATTTTTTTCTAGTTTCATCATTTACCTGCGAATTTCATAATATCAGTTTTTCAATAACTGAGAAACATCTCCATTGTATAAATATACCATATATATTTTATCCATTCATTTCTTGATGGCCATCTAAGTTTTTTTTTCCAAATTTCTGGATATTATGAAGAGAGCAGCAATGAACATGATTGAATAAGTGTCTCTGTGGCAGGATGAAACATCTTTTGGATATATGCCCAAGAGTGATATAGCTGGATCTTGAGATAGAATTTTCCCATCTTTCTGATGAACAGTGTTTTGATGAACACTGATTTCTATAGTGGCTGTATAAGCTTGCATTCCCACCAGTAATGGATGACTGTTCCCCTTACTCCATATCCTTGACAGCATGAACTGTCTTTCACTATATTGATCTTTGTGATTGGTGTAAAGTGAAATTTCAAAATAGTTTTGATTTGCATTTTCTTGATGATTAAGGATATTGAACAGTTCTTTAAGTGTTTCTCAGCCATTTGAATTTTCCCTTCTGAGAATTCTGTTTATATCTGTATCCCATTTTTTAATTGGGTTATTTGTTTTCTTAATGTCTGGTTTTTGGTTCTTTATATATTTTAGATATAAGCCCTCTATCTGATGTGTATTTCATAAAAAGTCATTTCCAATTCTGTAGGCTGCCGCTTTGTTTAAATGATGTTTCTTGGTTTTGTGAGGTTCCATCTTGCAGTTGTTGTTAATGCCTGTGCTAACAGTGTTCTGCTCAGAAAGTCTTCTCCTGTGCTAATGAGTTCAAGGCTATTCCCCACTTTCTATTCTTTCAGGTTAAGTTTAACTCGTTTTAAGTTGAGGTCTTTGATCCATTTGGAGTTGAGTTTTTATGCAGATTGATAAGTATAAATATATTTTCATTGTTCTGCATGCAGCCATCCAATTTGACAAGCACCGTTTGTTGAAGATGCTGTCTTTTTTCCAGTGTGTATCACACACACACACACACACACACACACACACACACACATATATATATGTATATATATATATATATATATATATATATATATATATATAAAATCAGGTGTCCATAGGTGTGTAGACTTATTTCTGGGTCTTCAAATCTGTTCCATTGATCAACATGTCTGTTTTAGTGTCAGTACCATGCTGTTTTTATTACCATAGATTTGAGTAAAACTTGAAATTGGGAATGGTGATTCCCATCAGTTCTTTTATTATTCAGGATTGCTTTAGTTATCCTGGGTTATTGTGTTTCCATTTGAAGCTGAAAATTCTCCTCTCAAATTCTATGCAAACTATTCTCTGTGTAAGACACATCTACCTCTTTATCATTTTCTGACCGTGATGTAGAGAGAAATGTCTGTTATTGTCTACAGTTTATGGCCTACAACCACACTCGATCAACTAAAGCAAGCGTACTCTGGTTCTATTTCATTACTTTCCTCCTTTTTCCCATGTCATCGCCCACCCATCTACCTGTCCAAGGCACCCACTCTAATGCAGTAATTATAAAACTCTTTAAAAAAAAATATTGTCCCACCTCCTCCAAGTCAAGGTCTCCCTTGGGGAGTCAGCAGAGCCTGGTACATTCAGTTGAGGTGGGTTTGTGGGGGAAGGTTGGGGGGCGGGAAAAAGGAGGAGGGGGGAAATCTGTGGTTGGTATATAAAACGAATAGAAAATTTCTTAATAATAAAAATTAAAAAGAATTGTCCATTTTATGTACCTCAAATGCATAACGAAATGACAAGACCAATGTAAAGAATTGACAGAAAAGCCATGGAGTAAGTCATTCCTGTAACTCCAGCACTTTGGGGGCTGATACAGGAGAATTACCATGGGTTTGAATACCAGGTCAGTCAATGCTACTTTACAAAACCTTGCTATCAATAAAAAATAAATAAATAAGAAGAAGTAGTCAACCAAACAAAAAAACCTCCCCAAGAAAACAAAAAGCTCATTTACCCTCTTAACCTGATTTACTTTATAATTCTCTTTCTTTCTCTCATACATACACACACACACACACACACACACACACACACACACACACACACATACACACACACCAGAGAGTGATAGAGACAGAGAGACAAAGACAGAATGAGGCATTTAGGATAAATAACCAAAATACATTAAGTTATTTCAATAAAATACATATTGTATAGAGAATATAAATTTTTAAATGTATAAATGCATTATATTTTTTTGCTGACATACTTAAATGTGAATCATAAATTTTCCCTGGTATTTGTATGTATATCTTCTAAGAATAAGAACACTTTGTTATGCAATAATAATACCATGATCCAAATCAGAAATTTTACAATGGTAGAACAGTTATCTAGTTCTCACATATTCTGATTTCATTCAATTTCTCAATATTTCTCTTTATTGCAAATTTCTGGTTTAAGATCTGGTTCATATATACTCTTTAACACTTCTGTTTCTTTGCTTTATTTATTTTTTTAGCTTCCTTCAACTAGGAAGTTTCTCATTCCTTCTTTTGCTTTCATTACACTGAAAAAATTTTGAAAAGCAAAAAAAAAAGAGACTTATTCAACATGGTCACATTGGGCAAAGGAACAAATAAAGAGGTCCAGAGATCTCCCAAGTTAATCTCTTTTTAGAGAGTGGGATAATTGTTTCATCAGTGTCTCTAAGTTTGGATTTGCCTCATACTTTCACAGGACTAACTCAGTCTATGCTGAAATCAGACAAGAAAAACACTGAGTTGATAGTGTGGGTTTTTGAACACCGTATTTAGGTCTTGCAGTGTAGGCTGGCCCCCAAATTGGTGATATTTTCAACATCTGTTTATGGGAATATGCAACAGGTTCCTCTACATTGTAATTTGTAAGTAATTTATGTACGAATGTTTTGGATTGTGTAAATACGCTGTTCCGTAGCCAACTTCATCCATCAAAAGTAGCTCTAATGATCATTTCTAATGCCATCTGTGAATGTGTTTGGAATTTGCATAAATACATTTACACTTTATAGCTTCTTTTTAAATTTTAAGATTTCTTCATGTCAATGCATCTACTCCTGTTTGTTGCTTTTGGGTAGGTTATATTACCAAATGAATATTCCATATTTTACCCATTTTACACTTTGGTAAGGAACCCACTAATGTAGAGCTTCCTTCAAGTCAATGAATTCCTGACCATTTTCCTTTACAGAACAGATTTAATATTTATCTAAGATATAAACCTAAACACAGGACTGCTGGGTATAAAATACACATGTATTAATTTCACCAAGAACAGCTTTCCTGAATGGCTATGCTGATCCCCCCTGGCCAATGTACATGCAGATTCCTTTCCCAGCTTTCTCGATAGCATGGGGTATTATGTAAATCCTTCCTTTTTTTCCAGGCTGATGAAAATATTGCATTTCTAGGCTTGCTGGTGGGCTAGAATATCTCTGAACATGCTAGTTATTTAAGTTTCCTCATTTTGAATTGTTTCTTGATGTCTTCTGCTATTTTCCTATTGAGTGTCCTATTATTTTTACTCTTGTTCGTAGTCATTTTCTGCAGTCTGGATGTTTATCCCATGTTTATTTTGCATTGAACGTAGTTCTTATTTGCCTCTCATTTAGTAGATCAGTGTTATATACTCTACTGACCAGAACAGGAAAATAGGTACTACAAGGTAGAGGATGGGTCTATACTCACAGTGGTGTAAGGGCGTTTATAAGAAACAGCTCCTCTTTTCAGGGTTAGCTAAGGCCATTGATTATTCATATGACTTGTTTTTATCTTCCAGATACTAAAATCTCCCCTAAGTTCAGTTCTGTGAACGTCCCAATCATAGGATATAGACTAAGAGATTGCGGCTTGGGGGTTAATCTTGATGTCATCATCCATTGTTGACGGAGTGTAGATAAGCCATTAACTTCATTTTTCTCTTGGGCCTGCTTATTAAATTACATTGACTGTTTGCCTTGTTATTTTTGCAAATGTCTACTGCAAGGACAAAATAGAAAAAAATTTTCACTAAATATGTTTTTAAAACCATAAATCACCTTATGACTGTAATTAGCTATCGTAATAATTTTGCAAACATTGCTGGGTAGAGCTGGCATTAAAAACTGCATCATAGACTTACCTCTCTACTTCTTCCCTTCCAATTTCTCCTTCAAGAGGCTATGGAGATGACTTTACACTTTTCTCCAAGTATGGGGCTGGCATGCATTCTCATAGCACCCTAACACTTCCCTGTGCATCTTTCATTGGATTAAGAGAGAAATTACCTATTTTTACATGCAAAATACTTTTCAATCTTCACCAAACATTTTAAGAAAATCCCCTGTCAAAACACACTGAGATGGCTCAGTGCGTAAATATGCTTGCTACCAAACCACATGACTTGAATTCAATCCCCAGGATCCACACTGTAGAATGAGAAAACCAACTACTGTAAATTGTTCTACGACAGGTGCATCACAGGATGTGCACCCCACCACCTATAAATAAATTAAAATACTCAGCTGCATATCCCCTAATATTGGACTATATATACTAAATATCATAACAAAGATATAAGAGTGTGTGACATAATAGTTAAAAACTCATAATCTGAAGGCAGAATGTGTGTTGAAATTATTTGACTATCTGCTTAGTGATCTTGGACTGCTTACTTTATTATTACTAAGTTTCTTATTCTTTATAGTACAAGTAAAAATAATGATGCTTCAGAAGGTTGGTGTGAAAAGTACATTAGCTAACACACCTAAGCTTTAGATATAAGTTTGCTGTTTTTGTTCCGTGATTTTTCCTGGGAATCTGTTTTCACTTACCCTGGAAGAAAGGGCAATGACAGACCAAAGAATGATTCCATTGAAGTCCAGCTGGGTGGACTACGGTGTATTGGGGTTAGTTATAGAAGCATGAACAATGGGTTTCTTGCAGAAGCACGGGTGACTTGGGCAGCTGTACCAAAAGAAACCCCACCCCAATATGAGTGAAAACTCACTAAAGCTGAACTGAGAAACGTCACTTGAGTCCCCTATACAACTTGGAGGCAACACCACCAGAGCTTTAACGACATTAGATCATGCAGAGCAGAGGATCAGGAAACCAGTCATCTAAATCAGCCAAAGCCAGGAGTGCATTGAATAGGCTTGACAATAGGCATGTGCAGAATCTAAGCAGACAGTCTATAATACAAATGAAAAGACTCAACAACAACCCATTATGCACCAACAGGCATCTGATACTGTAGTCTTCAGTTAATCTCTGAATTCAGGGTTTCCACAACAGACACAAGTAAGCAACCCTGTATAACACAGCCCCTTTGTCCCATCTTCCAGTAGGTAAGGCTTCAGTGAACCCAACGCAGTTTGTCAGTGGTTAAGAGCTAGCTTGAAATGTCACAGACATCAGAGAAATATCATTGGTTTCATCTAACAATCTATATCCAAGATTGAAATAAAATAAAAATAACTACTCATTATAACCATAAACAACCAATAAATGATTATATTATAACTGACTATATTTAGACTAAACAAAGACAGCTAAGTATTTATTTATATTTTATGTTTATTTGTATTTTAAAACAATGCACTTAAATACGAGTATTTTTGGATTTCTAAGGGTTTTCTTCAAGAGTTCATTCATAGAATGTCTGGAGTCATGTGGAGTCCATCTCTCTTTTGACTCACTGCTTTCTCTTGATTGCTTTTTGTTTCTGCTCTCTCTTATAATGTTCTTATTGCTATTCATATGCTGGGGCCTCTGGTGCTCATAGCAGTTACTACATAGACAATCTCTGTAGCTGTAATTGGACTTTGCTGATGCTTCTTGAATTCATTTTATTCATTCACTCTGCTTACCTTCTTTCATTTTCACAGTAGTTTATTGTTACTGCATCTTTTCTCCATGATTATGTTAGAATCAACAGACCAATGACAATACTAGAAGCAATGAGTGTGTTCTGATAGGATCTGGGATTCAAGGCTGGATAAGGTGCGCGCGCGCGCACACACACACACACACACACACACACACACACACACCAGTTTCCAGTAGAAATGAACCAGATGAAGGAGTTGAAAGCAGTCTTAGATGAAGAACAATCATATGAATGGATATATGGCATGTGAATGAAAATTAAAATATGCAGATCATCTTTCTTAGATAGCTACCATATACCAGGGACTTTCAGATCTTTGTATTAATCATATGCATTTACCATGAGTAAACTGATGTGACAGATATTTTTATCTTCCCTTTGCTGGTAAGAAAATGATGTTACAAAGATGTCCAATGAGTTAACAAAGTTAAAATGTGATAGAGCCATACTTCGGACTCAGATCTGATTCCAAAACTCCTACTTCCTTCCCATTTCATGTTGCCATGTATGATCAAGAGGTACCAAGAAGAGGAGGTTATGGGAAATTTCATGCATCAGGGTTCTACACACCTGGAGATCATTTTGCCTCACTTTCTTCATGGAGATGATAATAAGTATGTTTAAGAGGGAAAATCAAATTCATATTCAGGATGTCTGGGGAGTATTAATATGGAAGTATCCATAGGAAGAAGCCTAGAAGCTAAACAATAAGATCCCTTCCCAAAGCTAAGCTAGGCTTTTGGAAACAGAGCCTGGATATAAAAGACCTTTAAATCACACTGTGTTGTGGTATGTTGGTCTAAGCCATGATGGTAACTTTATTTCTGCTTGCCTGACACTGATAATTCCATTATTTTTCCCTTAGAATACACGTGTCCCAGTTTTAGTCAATGAAAACTTAAGAGAGATTTGTTTAGGTTAGGGCTTCTGGGAAATAAAAAGAAAATTGTGGGATGGAAAATCTCCCCTCTTTCCTTCTTGCTGCCCAGATGAGTATGTGACATTTGGGTAAATAGCAGCCACCTTTTGACCATGGACCTGTGAAGAAGTGAAATATCCCTATGAAATGGCCACCCCTGACTTTAACTCAGGGTTTGGCCATTTGCAAAGTACTTTCCCAAACTGATCTCATTTAATGCTTAAGAAACACCATAAGCTGGTTAACATGTTTGTTCTGAAAGGATCTAAAAACCTGTAAGTTTAACCTAAGTGATAGCACAGTGGCAGCAATGAAGTTACCAAATGTTTCCAGGTGGTTTTCCAACTAATCCTTGAAGGAGGGTTTGGACTACAGCCCCTCAGGGCGTTGCAAGGAAAATCAATTAGTTTGCTGAAACCATTTGTGTTTTGGTCAGAAAAGAACTGGGAGCTAGGCAAAGCTGAAGAGAGCACACAGGCCCTTGTTGACACAACGTTGGAGCCAACTGCTAGGGAAATGCTAAGGGCACCATGCTGCTTCAGAAACTCACTGAAGGATGGACTTGAAAAATCATCTATCAGACAGATTTTGTTATTGTTCATTTTGAGAGATTTCATTCTAGGAGTTTGGTGCAAATTCACTGGAGTTTTAAATCATCAAAATTCACAATTCTACCTTCCATTTGGGAATGGTTTAGTTCAATTAAGTCCGAAAGAGCCTACAAAGTTAAATCATTGTACATAATTAAATGCTATCAGGTGGCACTGGCCTAGAAATCATAACAGTTTTAAGTGCGATAAAGGGGAGACTCTATTTCAGTGTTTATCGCGTCCCCAAAACTATATTATATGACCTAATTTGACTATTCCAATACACTTTTAATGTTATCAATAGCTCATAAAGTGAACAAATCATTAATCTCATGGAACCAGTTTTCAGTATAAGATAAAAGAGGATGTCATTCAGCATCATTAGACTGTCATGAAACAAAAACATGCAAACTATTGTTAACTCAAGGTTTTTCAGTTGAGCCAAACAAGCTTATTTTATTTCTTGTTGGAAAAACAGTACCAGATTGAATAATCACAGCATTTGAAAATATCTCAAACAAGTAGGTTCAATTCATCTGGTTGCGGGATTTTCGATACGATTATTCCCTCCACTTCATATTTGATGAAAGTGTGTGCCTTATTCAATTATCGCCAGTTCCCTGAAGTATAATTCACATTCAACAAATGAAAAAGAAAGTTGGGAGATATTAGCATTATGCCAGTGTTGGGGAGCAAGAAAATGAAGAAAACAAGACCCCGACCCAAGTGCATCTTGCTTGAAAGTCCGCTCCTCACCCTTGCCCTGACCTGTTGTTGCGATGCTTTGCTATCTCACAGGTGACAGGAGAAAACACCTTTGTCTTTTAAACCACAAAATGGGCCACTTCGCTGGACGGAGCATCTGTCAGGTCAGTTTTTTCTTAGAGGAGAATTTTATGAATTTCTTATTTTGCTCCTCAGGGGAGTTGCCTGAGGAGCAGGAGAAGTCTTCACTACTTGTCTCTGGGTGGATCTTCGTGGATCAGAGCCTAGGTAAAAGCCACAGCTGGGTCTACTACACAAATCCCGTGGCAGTGTCATTTTGGGATGTGTGTGCACGTGCACTCACACATATGGGTGTGTTTATAGAGCTGGTGATAAAGCCCAAGAGCCCACATACAGAAGGACTTGCTCTGCCACCGGGCTACACCCCACCATCCATTCCTTTTGATGTTTGAAGTCCTATTTTTAGGTTCTGTGATGACTTCAGTGATGATCAATGAGGATGTCCAGTGCCCACCACTCTGCCTATTCTGCCCAAATCAGTCAGGTTACACATACAAAATCTTTGTCAAACTGGAAAATATTTAGTAGAAATCAATTGTTTGATGGATGATGTATTCAGAAGACTTGAACTTTTTTGAGCCCTGCCTTGGCTCTTAGTTATTGATTTTGAAAGTTTATTAGGATTCTCCAAGAACTGACTCCATTATATTTCATTATCTAGAATGCTCTTCCCAGACTTCTCTCTCTCTCTCTCTCTCTCTCTCTCTCTCTCTCTCTCTCTCTCTCTCTTCCTTGCTTATTTATTTATTTCCAGGATAGGCCTCTTTATGCAGTCCTGGCTGTCCTGGAATTTACTATGTAGACCAGGCAGCCCTCAAACTCAGAGATCTACCTGCCTCTGTCCTCAGAGTCCTGGGATTAAAGGTATACTCCACTACACCAAGCCTCAAGCTGTCTTTCTTAAATATTCAATCTACTTGAGGAAAAATATTTTTGTAAAATATAAAATAAATTTTATGGAAATTAAATAGAAAGCAAAGATACATAAAATACACACTTGGTTTATGTGGGTTTTTTTTCCTTCTGATTATTGATTCATCAGGCAGAAAATTACTCTGATTCTAAAAGTTTCTAAAAACCTACCCTTTGTTTCTGTGACATCTCATCATGGTCTGGACAGATCATGCTCATGGCCTACCCCCAGTGCAGGGACCACACACTTTGAATAGTGCTGATCTTTAAAACGAAGGAAGAATAAAAACATCCCTCTTCCTTGGAGCGTGGCTGCTAGAATTCAATGCCTAATGTATGTGAAAAGCTTAGGGTGGGGCACATATTCTGGTACATATGAAACATGACCAAATGTCATTCTTGGAAAAAATTCAACCAAAACCTCTAAGGAAATAAAATCAGTGCAGCTAATCTGAGAAATGGGAGAAAAGGTGAAGTCTGTGACTGAAAGCATGTCATTTTGTTGCTAACAATGGCTTTCTACCTTCCCATCAGGATCCCCCCACATCCCAGTACTTATACACATCAGTGCTCAGTCTATTCCCTTCTTATTATGCTGTGGTAGTAGCCTGAATAGAAAAAAAGACATTCCTGTTCCTCACTATAACAGGTCAAGGTTGATCCACAACTCACCTTACATAGTAGAAGCTCTAGTCCCAATTCAGTTCATCTGCTGTTTGATTCGGTAAGCTTTTCGCATAAAATTCCTGAGCCTGAGTGGTGACAAACCAGCTCTATAATCATTTATTCTTACAAAATCTTAATGGTTCTGGGCTTAAGTTCCTCAAATACAAAAATGGAGGAAAAGCAATAAAAAATGTAGAGTTGTTAAGGAGGATAAACAAGCTGGTATATTGACAGCTGAGGGTAGTACTTGGGATGTAATAAGCAACTTGACCTGTAAGTGTCAACTATTGTCATCTATATCATGTACACTTTGGCTCACGGTCTCAGGAAACACAGTTCATCACGGCAGGCAGGGGCAGAGTGGAGCTGTGTGGTCCATGGTGTGAACTTGTAGCTGCTACATCTCATTTTAGCACATCAAAAAGCAGACAGCAGAACCAGAAGCAGAGTCCTGCCTCTAGTGGCCTACACCCACAGGCTAGACAACGGCACAAAGGTTTCAGGCACTAGCTAGGGACTGTACACATGAGCCTATGGGGGAACATTCAGATTCAGACCATAATATGGAACTTTCTAGGTTCTTAAACTCCTCGGCTCCCAGTCAGTCCCCACACAGCAGAAGTCACTGAGAGTGAGCCTTAAAAAAACATCTTGGCAGAGGCTTCTGCCCAGGAGAAACTCAGTTTGTGTTTCACCTAAGATCCATACTCTTAGAGTCTCTATTTGTAGAAAACTCCCTTTTCTATGGGTGATTGGCACCACAAATGATCTTACCTTTTAAATGAAAGTATTTCACTTACTTGTTAGAGCTCACATATATAGACCCAGCAGTTCATCTGAACGTATATTCCAGCTGGATCTTTCATGCAGCATGTAATATAACCTATATATTTTGATATCTGGATACCATTACCTCACTGAAGCTTTCCATCTGTTACCTAACATTTTCGTTATCCCAGTGGAGCCATGCAAGAAACCACCGAAAACCCCAAACACACAATAAACATCTCTTACTCATGCATGTGGTTAAGTATGCTAGGAGGTGTGACTGAGCTTCTGATCTCTCTTAAACTTGCTTATACATGTGAAGGATGGCTGGTTGTATTCGCCTTAGGATGATGCTCTAGCTTGACTGCTGAAGGTCCCCAGAAGGCTCGTGTGTTGCCTTATTTGGAAGTGATGGAGTCCTTAGGAGGTGGTGCCTAGTGAACAGTCTTCCAGTCTTTGGGAGCGTGCTCTTGAAGGGGATTATGATGCCCACTCATGTCCTGGTCATAAGGTGAAAGAGAGGCTTTGCTCCACCACACACTCTTGACACAATGCTGCCTTGTCACAGTCCCCAAAACAACAGGACCAATCAAGCATGGGCCCAAACCCCCAAACTGAGCTACAATAAGTTTATTTTTCTCTTTGTAAGCTGATTATTTCAGGTATTCCGTCATAGTGATAGAAAGATGGCTGACAGAGTCAGTCTCAGCTAGAGTGACTAGGGTGGGTTGGCTCTGCTCTGGGTGTCTTTCATTCTCTAGCAGGCTATTGAAGATGTGTGTGCTCAGGGGTGTAATACAGTGAAGGAGTGAGTATAAACTCCTAAGCACTGTGCAGGACTCCATCTATAGTACATTTGGTAATACTCTACTGGCCAAAGTAGGTCCCGAGGCTGAACACAGAGTATGAGTGGGAGAACATAATGAAGTTTGATGGCAGTAAGCCTGGGTATTACATACATAAATTGTTAATTCTGCCTTCCATTTCCCAGTATTCCTTCATTATATCAGAAAATCTACTTGGTGATTCAGATTACCAAGTCAGAATCATATAAGAAGACAAGATGCTGTGCATGTTGATAGAGATGGAATGTACACCCAGGATTTGGTTTGCTCATTTGTTTAATAGAATCTGTACTTTTCTTTCTTCTGCTGGGCCGAAAACAGACCCATTTTTAATAATGGATATATGAACATTTCTTGTCATAATCCCTAGAATAGCTCATAATTCCTACTGGGACCAGTCTTCATCCCATGGTATTATGATATTCTCAACAAATGAATTTAACATTCAAGAAATAATGCTAAAATAACTACTTATTATAGTTAAATGCTTTTCTGGTAAAACCCGCAAAATATAAAATAAGCTTTCTTACTGGAGGTAGACTCTAGGGAGATTTCCTGTTTTAGGAATTTGATATCTTCCTTTATTTTCATTTTAAATACAAAAAGTCATACCACTGTATTTTTTTTTCTTTCTTGATGTGTTAACTAAAGGGCCAATTGGTAATTCCATTTCTTAAGGAAATGGAGTAAAAAGTATTTTCATTTGCATAAAACTTCTCTTCTCGGGTGACATATTAAAGGGAAATGTGATGTCTGCTCCTCTGCTATCAGCCAACTCTTCAGGCAGTGACTTTATGGAAAGGTTCCTAAGGAATACCAATGATTTCAGAAAAGGTTCCCCACTAAGGGCAAAAATCATCTCCCTATTATGAAGGTGGTCCCTGGACATGCCTGAGATTCTGCATGGAGGAATCTTGTGTTGGTGAGAGAGTCGGGGTCATTATCTACTCTTGCAGACAGTTGCTTTGGACCCATTATTTGGGCTGGATAATATGATATGAATAATTCCTCATAAATATGTGAGGAGCAAGCCAATACAAGTGTGTAAAGGTGAGACTATGATGTTACGTAGAGCTTGTCTTCCCACTCCTGCACAGGATTAGAACCCCAGGGTCAGACGGCTTGGTGTCAGTATTTTAACTAGATCATTTACAAGCTCTGGAAATGATCCTAAAATTTGAAATTATTTTCATGAACTTAGGGTAACTCATACAGAAAATGAAAATGTATTTCTTATATCTAGTTATGCTCAAAGCATGCAAAGTCACTAACTCTGATTTCCTGTCATCCCTACTTCATCACTACTCACTTAACAGCACAGGTTTCTAAACTCTGTTTTCGGTCCTTTTCTCTTTATCAAGTCCCATAGAAATCACTTAACCGGAAAAGGCAAGGGACAATGTAGAAGGGGGAGAGGAAAGAGAGTGAATCGGGGAGGGGGAAGGAGAAGAAGAAGTAACTAAATCTTGAGTTTGATGTTGAAATCTTCTGTAAAGGTCTTTAAGTAAAACAGTGGTATGTCTGAGAGACAAGAAGCAGAAGAGAAGGAATGGGGGGGTGTGGCGCTTCATCTTAGGAGGAGGAGGAGGGTGGAAATTTAGTGTTTTGCTGGCATGGGACCCAGGCTTTCAGTGAGAAAGGGAACAGAGACCGAAATGACTTTGGCTTTCACGGAAATTATTATTTGACTTTGATCTTGAGGGAATGTCATTGAGCCAAGTTCTGATGTTTACACTGGGGGGAGGGAGATGAAAAAAGCCAAATACACTTCATTCTGGGAGAATAAGTGGGGTGTGTGTGTGTGTGTGTGTGTGTGTGTGTGTGTGTGTGTGTGTGTTAATAGGGTGGCGGATGTAAAGCACAGGGAATTCCCTTTTGCCCTCAGGAATTCAGGTTTAAAACAGAAGTCTTAGAGAAGATGAAAGATGACTGTTTTTAATTCCCTCAGTTCCGTGCTAGTTATAAACACGGAAAGAAAATGGGATTGAAGAACGTCTGGGGAAACAGGCCCTGTAAACCATTTATTATCATATTTGTGGCTTCTGGGGGATGACTTTAAAGCCATCTTTTAAGATGTTGCTTACTTGAAGTAATTGAATTTAATTTTAAATTAAATTTTAAAAACTATCCGAAGTATTTTTTTCTCCCTGCAATCTATTTTCCATTTTCTTCTATGGTTTTCTTGCTAAGAAGAATATGTACATTTAAATATTTTGTGCAGGACATTTGAAAAGAACTATCAATTAGGTAAAAAAAAAAAAAAAAAAAAAAAAGAACAGCATGGAGATAAAAAGCAGAATCTTGCTGTGGCAGGAATGCTTGCAAATGTCCTGTTTCTGCATGCTCACAGCCTACTGTGTGAGCTAGGACGCATCTCTGAGGCGTAATTTTTTTTTTTAATGTAGAACTGCCATTCCAGCTCGATAAAATTATATCATAATTAGTCTTGAGGTAATTATAAAAATGAGGTTAGTATAAAGTACAATAAGTGCACCCATTTAGCATCGGCAGATCTCAAGTCAATAAACAAATTAGCTACTGCAAACTCCAATTTGCTGACCTGTAAAAAAGAAATTATAGCCGGGCGGTGGTGGCGCACGCCTTTAATCCCAGCACTCGGGAGGCAGAGGCAGGTGGATCTCTGTGAGTTCCAGGAAAGGCACAAAGCTACACAGAGAAACACTGTCTCGAAAAAACAAACAAACAAACAAAAAAAAAGAAATTATATTGCCCATTGTATTAAGCTTGTGAAGTCTGCATGATAGTGTTGCAAAGAGCCTTGCATGGTCACCAAAGCTTAGGAATTGCCCCATGGATGAAGATTTAAAAAGAGAAGAACAAGAAAGGCTGTGATGTTTCAGAATCAAATTCCTCTCTGTGGTCTGCGTGACTAACTGTGGGCTTTTCTGTATCAACTCATTCAATCCCCATGCCACACCTAGGATGTCTTAGATAAACATACCATGAAAAATGAGACAGGTTATGGAGCTTGCTCATTGTCACAGGCTAGGGAAAAGTGTCATCTTTGTACTTTCCTTGGTCAGCCTGGAAGCTGATGCTTTCCCTGAAATACGTGAGGGATGGGAATTTCTCCTGTAAAGTATATTCCTTATTTTTGGGGGGTGGGGATGGGGTGTTTCCAAGGATGCTGGTGTGGGCTGAATAATGATATGCAGGCCTGAGGTCAGGCCCCCAAATTCCCCTCCCGCGTGTTCCCAACTGGCTCTCTTGAACACGCTCGCTCGTGGAGGCGACACATTTGTCTAATGAAGTTAACTAATGCTGCCCCCTGCGTGGGGATTATGAGCTGAGCTGTGCTGTGGCTTCAGCAAGCAGGTGGTGGAAATACTTAATGAAGATCGCATTCAGATTCTAGCATTTCAGTGCAACTCTGTGATGAGATCTGCCAAGAGTTCAAAACCTTTTCCAATTGGCTCACTTATCCTCCTGCTAACAGGACGCGGAGCACAGGAAGAACTAAATATAAATTGCATTGGCGCTGCCCCCACAGCAGAGGGCTGACTCAGAACGCTCATGAATACAGAGCTTCTGCGTGCTCTTTATGAGGGAAAGCCCATAGGAGACAAAAACGTGGGCTCAGAGGACCGATTCTGACTAAAGAGCACTGGCGTGGCTTATGAGGTATGACCTCTGCTGGAGAATGAGAAACGAGCTAAAAAATTAAGAGCTATTTTCACCTGGTTGCATGTGCCAGTGATCAAGTGCTATTGTTACAGAAGTTGAAGAGGCGGCCGGCCGACAGCTTCCTACAATGACGAGAAATGCGTTTGTGCTGCCATTGGGAGTTGAAACTATTGACAAACGGTCACTAGTAGTGGAAGTGCTGTTTCCAGAGGAAATAGACTGAGGAAGAAAAAGTCTCCGTGTATTCCGTTTTTCAAGCCTCACAAGGTTGTGCTAAATGTATAGGTTAATGTTGTCACCCGTAGGTAAAGGAAATACATTCAAATTCAGTAATGTATACATGCAAAGCAGGAAAACAAACCACCCACAAAGGACGGGTTTGTCCCGTCTCTGTTTTTAAACAATGCTTCACACCTACAAGGAATATTCTTGTGCAAAGACCTGGGACTTCTATTTGTGGTCATGTCTGTTTAGCTTGTTCACAGGAATTTTTCAACTAGCTTAATGGTTTGAGAAGGATTTGTACTCAAAATTCCCAGCAGTCCCATTCAGACACCACTCTGAGAATCTGCCTACCTGCTTTCATGGGGATTTAGAAGCTTTTTTCTTTTTTTTTTTTCAGCAACAGTGTTGGCATCTTCCTTGTTTTCATTCGGCATCGCCTCAGTTTTCATTTTCCCCAACGGAGTGTTTAACCTGACCTTCTCCCTCACCCAAAGGACAATGAGTTCATAGCGACATTAGGAAGACCGGACAACTAAACCGAACCGCTCTCATGCTCCAAAGACAGACACATCTAAAATGTCTCAAACTGGACTGCATAGTTTCATTTTTCCATTTAAGATGTGAATTTATTCTTATTGGAAAAAAAAAATACTAGGTTTCTGTTTTGTTTTGGTAGCTTGAGCTTGACTAAGAGACGTTAGTGGCTCTCAGGATGCTGGAGTGGTTTTTGTATTCATACCTGCTCACCACTAAACGAGGTTGGTTTTCATTTAAAGCAAAGGAGAGTGTTTCATACACCATCATAAAATGCACATGAATACTATGATGGGCGTGCACACACAGAGATTTAACTCTATTCTTAATTATTCATGCAGGCAGAGACAATGCAGAGCTGTACACAATCCAAAACCCTTAATATTTCCTTTAGAATGTCCCATTTAACTCTTATTTGGAACATGAAAATTTGTAAGAATGATTTATGAACGTTTGAGAGCTGATTAGGTACCTGCTGTATTCAGACTTCTAGACAGGCACAGGACGAATCAGTAAATCATACATCTACTGGGGGACCAAGGCAGTCAAAAGGAGGGATGGACTGATAAAGAGCACACTTGTAAAATTATAGAAGACAGCAGGATAATAATGGATCGGTTAACAGTGACTATCTAAAATCTTAATACTGAGCCAATGGCGTGCAGAGTTGAAGGACTTGGAGGCTCTAGTTCTGGAGAGTAAAGTGAGTTGCCAGTAGTGACAAAAGAACAGAGGCCCATATACCTGCTTCCTGATTCTTCTTTCAGTGAAGAAATGTTACCCAATCTTTTGTAATTGCTTAAAAAAAAAAGTAGCATGTCTCTAGAAAACAGCCTTAATTGCTGTTTTGTCTATGGCCACCTAAGGAAAAAACTGCATTGAGTGAACTAAGGCTTAAAGCGATAGCCATGTACCAACCCAGCCATGCCCCAATGGTGTTAAAAACTCATTCTTCACACATTCCACAGATTCCTCACGTTTCCTCAGAGCTTGCATCCATCTGGAACACATCAT
The DNA here is from genome assembly GCA_902168425.1 of Peromyscus attwateri. Taxonomy (NCBI): domain Eukaryota; kingdom Metazoa; phylum Chordata; class Mammalia; order Rodentia; family Cricetidae; genus Peromyscus; species Peromyscus attwateri. The sequence continues at coordinate 22,131 of CABHPP010149379.1, forward strand.
ACAATAGTACAAACTAATTTAAAGGATTTCTGTAGTAGTGGTAAGTCGTCATGTTTTATGCCCAAATTCTGATCCATATGACTCTCAGAAGCCACCCAGATTTCTCCTTCAATAGCTTACTATAATCAGCTTCGTAAAAGGTGCTCCAGAACCCTGTGTTAGCATGACGGGGAGCACTTGTCTTGACTGATCAGTTCTTGACTACCATTCACTGTGGGTCTCCTCTAGAAGCTGTGGTTTTCAGTCACAGACGTAAACATGCACCTGGCCCTGACTGATGTCTCTCTTCTTTGATGGGATCTCCCTTGTGGCTCACTGCTTTGGCTTGAATGTACAATACCTCTCACAAGCTTAAGTGTAGAAAGTTAGGTCCCCAGCCAGTGCTGCTATTGGGGAAGGTTCTGCAGACTCAGAGAGTTGGATCTAAGTGGGGAAGTGGATTGTTGGAATTTGGTTTTGAGGGTTATAGCCAGTCTCCAGGTGTTTCCTCACTCTCAGCATCTTGTCCACAATGAGCTCCTGTCACATGCTCACTGCCATGATGGTCTGCCTCACTGGTGACAGGCTTAGTGACTCAACCAAGCCAAAGACTGCAGCCTGAAACTCCTAGAGCTGTGAATTAAAATCAACACTTCTTTCTTTTTAGTTGTTCTCTCATATTTTGGGGTCACAGCAAGGCAAAGGTAGTTAACTAGAAAGTGACCAAGGAGAATCATAGAGGAAGTGGTGTAGCCCAACAGAATGGAAACTTCACACTTTGGTATCAAGTCTCTGGTCAGGTGTCAACTCCTCTGGTGTCTTCTAGCTACCCACATAGCAAGTGTGATGCAGCCCTAAAATTCTCCATCGAAACCATGATGGGCTGATGAGATGGCTCAGTAGGTAAAGGTGCTTCTAACCAAACCTGATGACCTGAGTCTGATTCCTGGGCCCCCCATGTTGGAAGGAAAAAAACTGGCATTGCAAATTGTCCTCTGACCTCCACATATGCACCATGGCATCCCAGTACATGCATGTATATGGGCATGCACATACACAATAGACAAATTATAAAAATAAAATCCTACATGATGAAATTTAGCATCTATCTACCATTTTAATCATCAGCCTGCTCACCATGAGACTGGAAGCTTCCTCAACTTAGGGTCTGATGATCTGACACTGCCTGACACATGGCAAGAAGTCCACAAGAGTTCATGGATATGTGAGAGAATAAATGAGTAAATAATTACATCACTAACCTAATCACTGCTGTGGAAAGTGAGGTTCACGAGCTCTGTGGCAAGTACTTGCCGTGATGTAGCAAGTTATCCCGGCAAATAGCCAACTAGAAACAACATTTATTATCCTGGATTCTGAGGGTCACGATTCTGGGAGTGGGTTATCTGGGGGAGATTTGCTCTGCTGATGTTGCAGTCAAGTCATTGGCTAGGATTATAGCCAATATACACTGGGTTTTGAGGCTTTGAGGCTCACTTACAGGGATGTAGGCAGGCTTCCTTTTTTTTCCTTTTCCACACCACACAGTCCTCTCTCTGTGTGACTTCCCCAACATGGTAGCTTCAACAGAGCAAGCTCCAGAAGAGAGTCGAAGCCGAGCAGTCTTTTATGACTTATTCTCTCTGTTATATTGCTGTCTCCACCTTATTAGTTAGAAGTGAATCACCAAGTCTAGCCCACATCCAACAGAAGGAGGGCATTTCACAGACGCTGAGTGCCAGGGAGGGCCTTCTTCCTGACTGTCTGCCACTGATGATTAGAAGGAAGGCTTTAAGGAGCAGAAGGAGCGTCATACAGTTCTTCAGTCACCCTCGAAAGATCTAAACTCCCTTTCCTCTACCTGGTGAATAGAATCTTGTTTCTTCTTCCTTGATTCATTTTGTTGCTCGTATTGTCGGTCAGTAAAGCATTCTCGTCCAAACAATCTTTCGCATCAAGCCAAGGATTTGGTTTTGTGGAAACATAGAGGAACACGGAGAAGGAAGACAGTTTGTACCAAATCTTACTTCACTAAGATAATTTCTCTTCAATCCAGGATTGATTTGGTCCATAGAGAGTTGCGATGTAAACAGAGCAACGCAGATGTCACACGTGCACCCCAAGCCCGAGCTTCGTTCACTAAAATGAACACTGTGACTCTAGGGAGTTGGGAAACAATAGCAGACACATTCGCTGGAGAGCTGATAGAGCTGGTAATTTACTAGGCATCACACATTGTGCCGACGGTTTTCTATGTATTATTTCACCCACAACAGCCCCAAGGGGTAGTTCCTGCTATTTCCCCATCTTTTTACATAGGTAGAAACTAAAGCTCTGAGATTTTCGACTGGCCTAAGAGGGCAAAACTGTTAGCGCTAGGGCAGGCATTCTAAACTCCTAACCTCCTTATTCTGTTGTCACTATGCGTTAGGGGGGACAAATGTGACAGTTGCTACGGTGCAACACTCATTATTTACTATTCTATGCAATACTTGGAAGTAGGTAGTAACACCTCCATTCTGCGGATGATTGACTGAGGTTCAAAGAAGTTACTTGACTTAGCCCACACAATTAGTGTAAAAGCAACCTGGGGTGCAGATCCCCAACTGAATCAAAAAGTCCATGTCTCTTCTCCAGCCTTTATGGTATTCTAGTTTGGTGGTGTGCGAAGTGGGAACCATGAGTTGATGCGTTCACAGTGAATTATAAGCTCACCCAACCATCACTGCACATGCTATAATAGAGTGGGAGGGAAGGAGAGAGGAGAAACTGGAGGGGTCTAAAATGTTAATGGCAGTGCACTCAGGGGGTGTAAGCACTGCCTAGTCCAAGCCTGATTTAATTACACCCATGCACATGTGTGCTTATATGTGTGTGAGAGAGAATTGGTTTGCAAGATGCATTTCTTATTTGTTTGCCCCCAAAAGAAACCAACTGTTCCTGCTGTAGCTACTCCTGTTCTTAAGGTCACTGCTGGGAGCTTACCTTTAAATACATACATTCTTAGGCCTTAGGCAATATAAAGTAAAATTCTTTTAAAATATATTAATAGTATTATTTCTTTCACACAGTAAAGAATTTCATTATGACATTTTCATAAATGCTAATTAAAATTCTTGAATTATTTCCTGCTACCTTGTCTATAAAATATGATTAGTAAGGAGAACTATGTATGACTGGTTACAGGTAAATGAACCTTGGCAAGTTACTTGACTAACTAAAAATAGATCAAGGACTTTAAGAATGGCCTCCTTAAATCTTAATTTTTCTGTCCTCAAAGTGGGATAATCCTGTGCTCCCTGGCTGTTTAGGGGACTGAATGATAACTTTTTAATTTATTTTGAAAATTATGTCTATATCTATAGGTCTGTATGGGAAGTGGGGTATGTGCATGTGTGTGGGTGTCTGCTGAGACCAGAAGAGGGAGCAGAACCCCTAGAGCTGGAGTTATAGGTGACTGTGACCCAGCCTGCATGGGTGCTGGGAATCAAACTCTCTTAATGACTGAGCTGGCTCCCTGAACAAGATCTTATACACCGCTCATCTCAGCCTCTGGCATAGTCACTGTTCAGTAAGTGCCAATAATAAATAAACAGATAGAGAAGAAATGGATTCTTCAGTTTGGGACCTTTCAATGTCATGAAAACACAGATTGACAGTAGATCTGCATTGGTGCATTATACACTTCTTGAATGCCTACTGCGTACCAGACACTGGGATAATCCACAATGACATGGAGTTTTTCTAAAGGTGGGATCGACATTTATCAATAGTTCTTAGAGTCGGGTGTGTGAGAAGAGCACAGTGATACATTACCCTGGCACTGTGTTCATGATCGTGGATGAGAGTGCTCATCACGTGGTAGCTCTTACACCTGAGCTCTGTCAAATGAACTTCAGTGATAATAGCCTCATTCTTTAAAGCCCTGTCTGCCTGGCATCTGATTGATTGGACCTGAGGTGCCCACTTTCCATTTTTATAGCTCGGTTCCTTCTTTCTACATGGGACTTTCAGGACGATTGATTTTCAGTGTACATTGTCATTTCCACTCTCCAATTCCCAGGCTTCCCACCCCCCTTTCTCTCCCACCTTCTTCGATCACTGGGTCCATCTCTGTGTTTTGCTGATGTCTGGCTCTGAGGATTGTGTTTCACATGTTTCCCACACACATTTGCAGTAAGAGGTGAATTAGAATGAGGCAAGATACAGTGTTGGGGTGCAAGACCATGACATACCAGGGCACTGATTTCTAATCCTTTGCTATACCTCCTTGGGTTTTGGCAAGGGATGAGGGACTTACACACCAACAATAATGTGCATTTATGGTGCATGGATTAGTTAGTAACACCACATCTCAAAGAATCATGTACTAAAGCAAGGCCACAAAAATGGCATGAAAATGATACTTTACCTCATGTTTACTGTTTTAATGTCTCAAAGCTAATTTTCAGTTGTGTACCCCTGTACACTTTACTCTGTTTTCACATTGTTATTTTTTACTTCATCCACTTATCTTACTTCTCCACGGAATCTTAAAACAAGGGTTTTGATGTGGGAGGGTGGGAAGTAGACAGAGTGGGTATTGGGTCTTCATTATGCAGTTAAGAGAACCAATTTGAGGCTCAAAGACAGTGTGCTGTGCCCAATATCACTTAGTTAGCAAAGAGTTGACACTGGACTCTGAGAGTTGTCCGTTTCTGTGCTTGGCCAGCATGTGTCTGAGACACAAACATGACTGGTGTCCAGCACACCACAATGCCTTAGCTCTGGAAGGTTGAATCACAGGCAGTTCAATGACAATGAGAAACAGTCCTCTGGACAGAATCTCCCAGGGAGTTTCACTAACATTTAGGGCCTGGACAATGTTTGTCACTAAGATCTGCCAGCATATTGTCATACCATTTCCCTTTGGTGGCCAAAAGGTGAGATTTGTGAACCCACCTTTCAATGGCTTCCAAACAACCAGCTGTGATAGTTGGGTTTAAGACAAGATATCCCTGCCAGCAATGTAAACTGCCAGATGTCCAGTGATAACAATGTCCTCAAGAACCCAGGAAGGGCTGAGGAGATGACTTGGAGGTTAAGGGTGCATTCTTGTAGAGAATTGTATTAGTCTGGGTTCTCTAGAGTAACAGGACTTATAGAATGAATCTATTTATAGACCATAATCTGAAAAGCAAATGTCCTCATCCCTACTGGATTCTAGAGATCTTTCTGTTGTAGGGATTGGGGGGAGTATTCTGTATCTGCTCCCTTTTCATCTTGGCACAGACATAGAAAATGTATAAAGTTAAATTATGCCTCAGTATACATTAGATACATCTTAGGCATATTGGCCTTTCTTTGTTTTGGTTTTTGAGACAGTGTCTTGTTATATAGCCCCAGCTGGCCTAGAACCTGGCTATATAAGCTGGGTAGCATAGGTGGATCTTGAACTTGCAATGATTCTCCTGTTTCTGCCTCTTGGGTATTGATAATTGGCTTTGTGTGTATTGCTGTGTTGTGTGAATGTGAGTGTATTAGATACACATGTGTGTGGCATGAGCATTCACACTTTTGCACAAGCCTTGGAGCCCAGAGGTCAGTCTCTGGTGTCATTCCTTGGATGTTATCCATCTTGTTTCTCATTGACCTGGAGCTTGCCCTTGCCGAGACTAGGCTGGCTGGCCCAAGAGCCCCAGGGATCCACCCATGTCTACCTGCCCAATGCTAGAATTATGCCACTACACCCAGGTTTTTCTATGGGCTCTAGGGACCCGGGTCCTCATAGCCCTTTACCAATTGAACTTTCTCCCTGCCTGATAATTGACTCTTAAGAAACACTAGTGCAAGTGTGTCCTCCTTGTACAGAAGAAGTCATTTTGTTCTCAGTAGCTTTCCCTAGACAAGGACTTTTATCATGCTTACTAGGCTAATAATGTTCTCTTAGTCACTTTGGATTGCTGTAACAGAGCACCACAAACTAAGTAAGTGGCATATAAACAACAGAAATATATTCTTCACAATTCTGAAGGACAGAAAGTCCAAGATTAAGGCCCCAGAGGCACAGTGTCTAGGAGGGCCTTCTTCCCGGCTTTAGCTTTTTTTTTTTTTAATCATTGGGCCCTCATATGACAGAAAAAGCAAAGAAATTCTCCTAATGGGGTATTAATTACACTTGTAAGGGCTGAGCCTTCATAAGTTAATTACCACCCAAAATTCCACCTCCAGACACTACCACAATGCAGACTGGGTTTCCACGTGAGCACTGGGGGACACGGGCATTTGGTCTACATCACTGTGCATACTGCTTGGAAGCCCAGGCTCCCTGGTGCCTTTACCACTATGGATGTGAGCATGACACATCACAGAGAGATGCTCCCTGGAACAGAAGGGTGCTCAGCTTCTGCCTCTGGCACCTTGCTTGCACTGTCCTCTGGCCTTGTCTACTAGGAAACCAATGGTACATTTAAGATCTGGCAGCCATCGAAAGCCTGATAGAGGAGGTTCTTTCTCCCCGCTGTCTCCTCTTTTCCTGCCCACTTGATAGGCTGTGGATCACTTTGTTCTGCAGTAAGTTTTTGTTTTGTTTTGTTTTTTTTGAGACAGGGTTTCTCTGTGTAGCTTTGGAGCCTGTCCTGGAACTCATTCTGTAGACCAGGCTGGCCTTGAACTCACAGAGATCCACCTGCCTCTGTCTCCCAAGTGCTGGGATTAAAGGTGTGCACCACCACTGCCGGGCTTCGGCAGTCAGTTCTTAACACAGTACCCTTCAAACCAGCGCTGTCTGAAGGATGCTTTGCTTTTATGTGCCACAGAGAGCAAACTAATGTATTTTTTCTTACATTTTAAATTAAGATTGATTAATTTCACTTTGGTGGGAAATTGTGAGGAAACTTGGTGTACTGGTTGGTACATTGATTCCTTTTCTTGCTGCCGTAGCAAATGCCTGATGTCACCAACTTTTAAAGGAGAAAAGGGTTATTCTGACTTACGTGATAAAGGTGAGGAAGTCATGGCTACAAGAGCTGGAAGTGGCTAGTCACATTGTATCCATGATGATCAGGAAACAGAAAGTAGACAGGAAGTGGGGCTATACTATAAACTGTCAAGACCCACTCCTAGTGACCCGTTTCTTCTAGCAAGACCCTGTAGCCTAAAGGTTTCACAGCTTTGTAAAACAGTGCCACCAGCCAGAGTCCAAATGTTCAAACACAGGAGCCTTTGGGGGACAGTTTGCATTCAAACCAAACAGAAGGTAAACTTTCCGAAAAGGCATGAATGGTAACTATTGGTGATCGTGGCTGTAGGTTTCATATGAAACTAGTGTCATCCTGTTCTGGTGTTTTTCATCTTCCCAGGGTTTGAAAGTTTCCCACTCTGGGGAATGGAAGAAATGAAGGTTTTTCTACACAAAGATATTTTTCTGCTCCAAAGAGCCTCTGTACACTTCCATATCTTACTAAGGAAAGGAAATCGGAAGCTTGCCTTTTCATTTTCCTCACTGTGCCGCTGTGTGCGGCCATGACTTGAACCCAATCTCAAATACTTGCTTTTTGTGTGAGTAAAGTGTTTTAGCTATATAAAAATATGGCCTTCCTATCAAGAGAATCTAGGGGCTAAAATTATCAGAGTCATTTACTTATTTGTGTCCTTTGTCATATTCGTGTAGATTATTTTAATAACAAAAATCATACTACCTTGTTATTTTTAAAGATTTTTTTTATTTTATGTATATATGTGAGTACTTGTATATATGCATGTGAACCACATGAAAGTGACTGTGGTGGTTTGAAGGAAAATGGCCCCCAAAGACTCACAGAGAGGGCATTATTAGAGGTGTGGCCTTTTTGGAGTAGGTGTGGCCTTGTTGAAGGACGTGTATCATTGGGGGTGAGCTTTGAGGTTTCAAAGCTCAAGTCAGGCCCAGTGTGTCACTCTCTCTTCCTGCTGCCTGATGAACCAGATGTAGAACTCTCTGCTCCCTCTCCAGCACCATGACAGTGGACTAAACCTCTGAACTGTAAGCCAGCCCCAGTTAAATGCTTTTCCTGTATAAGAGTTGCTGTGGTCATGTGTGGTGATATTTTGTTTGTGATCTAACAAATAAAGCTTGCCTGAAGATCAGAATGCAGAGCTAAGCCACTAGTCAGCCATAGGGGCCAGGCAGGGATGGCACACACCTTTAATCCCAGCACTCGGGAGGCAGAGGCAGATGGACCTCTGTGAGTTCAAGGCCACCCTGGGCTACACAAGATTGAAGCAGTCTAAAATAGAAACAGAGCCAGGCAGTGGTGGCACACACCTTTGATCCCAGCACTTGGGGTCTCATGCCTTTAATCCCAGCACTAGAGAGGTGGAGACAGGAAGTGATATGACTGGGCGGAGAGAGGCATTTGAGGTGAGAGGAGACAGGAGCTGAGTCTCTTTCAGGCTGAGGAGCTGGCGAGGTAAGGGGTGGTGACTATGGCTGGCTCCTTTGTCTCTCTTATCTTTCAGCATTTACCAGGATATCTGGCTCTGGATTCTTATTGTTAAGACCAATTAGAATTCGAGCTACGGTCATAGCATTTCTTCACAAGAATAAAACACTAAGATAGTGTCTATGGAGGCCAGAAGAGAATATTGGGTCCCCTAGAATTACAGTCTGTTCTGAGTTGTCGTGTGGATTCTGGGAACCGAACGTAGATCCTCTGCGAGAGCATCCAGTGTTCTTAACCTCTGAGTTCTCTCTCCAGCTCCCTTATTATCTTTTTGAGGAGGAAAAAAGAACCTGAGACCTTCTGTTCTTATTTAAGGTTTTTATTCACTGTGCAGTACTTTCTACCATCAAAGTCCATTGTTGAATCACTGCACCCTCCAGCCTGTGTATTATCATATTATAAATGAACAGTTTAGCTCTTCAAATCTAAACAATAAACATGTATCAGAATTTTATATATTAATACATCCAACCAATGCAGCAAATTCACTGTGATATGCCATTGATTGGGAGACCCATAAAGATGTTAGAGAGAATAAGGTAAAGACCTAAGTGTCTTATCCTTGATAAAAGTCTCTAACTGAAAACAGGATCAAAAAGGTGTGTAATTAGAATGGTGTTAACTCAACTACTACAGAGGGCAACAGCAGACTCTTCTATTTCTTCTGTAGGTCTTCGGTTTGCTAATTTACAAAATGGTGGTCATTGACTTGTAGGATTATTGACAGAACTGTTTCCCAAACTTCTTTTAAGGAACAGGAATCACTATCCTTACAGTAATGAAGGGAGGTGTAGACTTCCATTGTCACAACTAGCAATCGAAGACTCAAGACGTGGGCTTTAGAGAACTCCTGCCCTTGTGTATTGCTGTGAAAGTCTCGAGCATTCATTTCTTTTTCTCTAAAATAAAGATAATAATTTCTGACTCAGGGGAGCATGTCAGGGATTTCACATGATGGTGGATGCAAAATATTTGGTGCCTGGTGTTTATTTCTGCAGAGTAAGTAATCCCTGAGGTCTGCACTCCACCTCAAAGGGGACACCAAGCAAGGGCGGGGGGCATCATCTTTTCCAATTCTAGTTACAGCCCTGTGAGAGCAGAGGATTTTATCATCTCTACCTGGCATCTAGAAAAATTCAGGACAATTAGACTATACCTAATGAATATTCATTGAACATAAATGGATTTTGCTGTAAGAACACCCTAAAACAGACAAAAATATGATTTTCCTCAAGATGATGACATTTCTTCCTTTCTCCAAATCTTCACTTATACCCATTATTTTAATAGTGATTTGACAGCTTCATCAGAGATCAAGTGGCTTAAACAGATTAGAAGTTAATATCCATAGTAACAGTAGCAAAGTGTTTACCACTTTATTTACATACATTAACGGACATAGTCCTCATAGCACCCCATGAGGGAGCTTTCACCTTCTGTTCTAAGAGCCAGAAAGCTGAGCCACAAAGAGGGTTAACTGTTTTCCCACAGTAATATCATTAAGTTATCAATTTAGATTTAAACTCAGCGTCCACCTAGAATCTATGCTCTTAACCACTATATCCACACATATATACATGAATCTGGAAAAAAATTAAAGCCATGTATAATTAAGCAGGCCTGAGATTCTGTGCTTCTAATATGCTTTCAGATGCTGCCACTGAACTGAGGACCACACTGGTTGGCCAGGCATTCCACTCCATTCCTCTCTCAAGAGGATTAAAATTGATAAGCAGTCCACAGTGCAGGAGAGATCCTACTAGGCTAGTGTCCAGCTGCCTTCTTCCTTTTCATCATGTACCTGGGTTGCCCTAACCCATGCAGGTGGTAAGGAACCATCCACACCACATCCCAACCCATGCTGAGGATGGAGGAGAAAGTAAGGAACTGCTACCTTCCTCTCTAGGGCATGAGCAAAGCTTGTACATCTCCCCAGGGCTCTGCTTGCCTCGCTGCAAAGGAGGAGGGGAGACACATGGTCTCTAACTAGACTGCCTTTCAGTGTAAACAGGAAGTCCTATAACTTGAGAGTCTTCTGGAAGGGAGGAATGGCAATTGGTGAGATAGCTGTGAGTTTCCACTGCAGCAGATGTGAAGCCTTTGACTGTCTCATCACACCTAGTCATGCCTTTCCTCTTAGGTCACACACATTCCCCTACCCTCCTCTCCTTCCCCTTTAGCTGACTGGCACAGGAATTCCTTTGTCTTTAAGAAAACCAAGTTTACAACTGAGTCACTTCCTTTAATTCGATTCCTCCAAAACTCCAATCAAATGGAAATAAAGGGGCAGTTAATCTTGTATAGCTCCAAAATCAATAGTTTAGGATGACAAATAATAAGCACTTTAAATTTCTGAGAGTCCATCTTTACCCATATTTCCTTAGTGACCCACCAATTCTTTAATCACTACCATCTTTAAGGCAGCTCAATGAAGTTGGAAACAGTGTCCTCCGAGAGATTTATTTTGCTTAAATTCTCCTTTTTCTCTCTAACTGCAAGTGCTGATAAGCAGCTTTTGTTTTCTTATCTCTATTACGACCAGAGAGGCCCCTGGAGAAAAGATCGTGAAGGTAATTCATTCTACACAGATGTGATTTGAATCAAGTGTAGGCAAAGACCGAGAGGCTCTGTTCATTTTTATTGGAACGTCTTGGCCTAAACCTAGCAACTCCGGGACATTTGGATTAGACAACTCACACAATGCTCGTATCCTTCCAGCAGTCACGGATGAGCTGGCTGGATGTAAAGAATGCAGTCAGCAACTGTGCTCACATAATGCATCCAGTCACTCGTGCAAGTTCAAAGAAAGGACTTAGGAAGTCGCCATCTTACTTTTAGAACTTGCGTATTATTTTTTATAAAGAAAGTTATCTTCACAGTTAGAAACTATATTTGATGAGATTGGGAGTGTTCAAAGTGGTATGGCTACAGACAGGAAATATATTTGAGATGATGGCCCTTTTTAAATTAAGCCCAAAAATTTAAAAAAAAAAAATTTCAAGAAAGAAAACCATCCAAAGAAGAACAACAAAGGGACACAAGACAGAATGACACAGGAATGATCCTTGCTTGTAACCCGCCACCAAAGCCTATAAACTTTTGTTTCTGATGTGGGTCGGTCTGCAAATGTCCCCAACAAAGTTTATTGGAATACATTGTACAAACCCCTCTTCGAATTTGTTTTCCTTTGTTTCCTCTTTGGCAGCTAAAGAACAGGCTCAGTTTTGGAAGGACCTGAGTTATTTCTAATAACCTTGGTTTTCAAAAGATGGCACCCATCTGTATCTTGACAGTGGTTTAGCGATTGGACGAGCCTTGGCAGACAGTGAGGCGAATGCATTTGGTTTAGCTTTCTCAGTCATCAGTGAGCGTCTCGGCAGGCTCAGTTGGTCTGACTGATTGATTGGAAAGACAGCCAAAATGAACAGCTCCACCATCTCACAGCCTGATTTCCCCACCACGTACTGACCCAGCCCAAGTTACATATGTTACAATATTTGCAAAGCTGTCGCTGTCGTACGACACTTACTGGGAACTCACTAGTGACAGAGGTTTTCTGAGAACCCATTAAATTTTGAAACCAGATATCCCTGGCCTGTTTTACATTTTGAAAATTCTTTTATATACGGAGAGGGAAGTCATTTATTAGATATCTACACATTCACACTAGCCACATAGCAGTAAGAACAATGAAAAGACAGTTTTTCCTGAGAATTCCCTTTGATGTGATTAACTGGGCAGAAACTTGGAATGAAAGCAGAGAGAGAGAGAGAGAGAGAGAGAGAGAGAGAGAGAGCGCGAGCGAGCTGGAGCAATCGTGTGTGTGTGTGTGTGTGTGTGTGTGTGTTTGTGTGTGCAATTCGTGTGTTGTTTTTGCTTTTTTGTCTTTCAATTATTTTTTTTCTAACTCTCAGAATGTGAGGAGTCCAAACCCCATGGCCTTTCTCATCCAGAAAAAGGAGGTGCTGGCATCTGCTGGTAAAGGTAAGCAATGTTTATATGTGAACACATGCCATCTCATTAACTCGGGAGATGACCTGGCCTGTCTGGAAACTGTCTGCATTTGAGACCTCTTGGCTGATTTATGGTTAAAGCAAAACGGGTCATTTGAAATTGTGGAGCCAGCGGTTTGCTTTCATTCATCTTTAAAGCCTTCTGCTGAATTCAGAACAGATCAGAGAACTCGCTCCTCATGCTGAATAAACTTCTGATGGTAGTAATTGAACTCTTCAAGATGGGACACTATGGGAATTCGGGAAACTCAAGGCCCATTCAGTTACTGAGCACACTTGGTTGAAATTATGATACCCTGGTCACCCATGGCTAAATGAAGAGCAGAGGTTTAATGAGTTTACCAGGTTAAAATGAGCCAGTGTTAGGCAGGAATCAGGCTCATTAATTAGAGCTCCGCTTAAACCATTGAGCAGTTCTCCTTAACAACAAAACTGGGGTCGGGGGAGCATGGTTAGGAAAGGGGGTAAGTGTCTTTGTTCTCAGCCAATCATGAACCACTAAATGGAGGTTGACAGTGGGAATAGGATAGTGAGCAATTTTAACTAGTTTACTACTGACCACAAAACATTGTGGATGTCCCAAATCCTAGCTGCTTTATTTTGAAAGTGGTCAATACCCAAGGGTGAAATTTGCAGACCGTAGATGACTCCTATAACTTTGCACTATTTCCAAAGCCACAGCTGGTGTGGAATAGGAACGTGGCAGCCTCTTTCAGGAAAGATGGACTTATCTTGGTGCCTCAGTCCCTGGTGGGTGAGTAGATTTAAACCAGTCTATTCTTACAGTGATTGGGGGCAGGGGCCTTCTGTTGCCACAATAGCAATCGAAGACTCAAGACATAGGCTTTAGAGAAATCCTGCCCTGTGTCTTGCTGTGAAAGTCTGGAGCATTCATTTCTTTTCCTCTAAAATAAGGATAATGATTTCTAACTCAGAGGAGTATGTCAGGGATTCCACGTGATGGTGGATGCAAAATATTTGGTGCCTGGTGTTTACTTCTGCAGAGTAAGTAATCTCTGAAGTCTGCCCTCAACTTCAAAGGGGACACCACACAATGGGGGCCACCATCCTTTCCAATTCTAGTTACAGCCGTGTGTATCAGTGAATACAGGAAAGAGAAGAAAAGTAGTATAGCTGCAGAATGCTTTGTGGAGTTTAGTCTGGTGGACAGATGCAGGCACCGAGTAATTCTTCTTATATGAGGAGAGTCCATTCTTCCAGAGTGAGCCACTTTCCTGTATCTTGCCCCCATCTCTCTCCACTTCTTTCCCTCCACTTGTGTTTGTACTAGAAAACCTCAGATCTTATAAGACAAAGGCATCCTACTCTGATTAATAGAAATCGCTAATGACATTGCAACCTGATGTCTTTTATGGCTGTTTGTGACAACTCAATGCCATGTTCAACATGCTACTGTTTTGATTTAGGCATCTTGATTTTTTATTCAAACAGGAGCAGCTGAGCTAGATGTAGATGTGTAGAATTTGGCTGATCAGGCACATTCTGTATACACAAAAGGAATGTATGTGAGGAAAAGCCAGTTCATTCCCGTTAGATGGAGATTACTGAGAGGATATGGAGGGCAGATCAAGTGGAAATGAGATAGCCTGTGGGAGCCCGTTTTCCTGTTCCTCGTAGCTTTACCCAGCAGGTCTGCATAGAGAGGATGATTGGACCATGGGCCTGAGTAGATGTCTGAGATGGTCTGCACTTAGCTCTGCTGGGGAAGGTCTTTTGCTCCAACCCTTGGCATTTCTATAAATACCCTAGGACAGAGACAGTCAGGGCCCGATGGAATAGGTTCCAGGCCCTCTCGAGGCTATCCTGTATTTTCTATCTTTATCTCCCCCCTCTATATTCTTTCTATCTAATATTTCCTGCTGTTCCTACTCAAGAGTACTCTGGGGGAAATGTGGGGTTGGGGGGTAGCCACCCCCCCCCATAACCTTTCCTTTCAAATGGAAACCTGTATCTTTAAGCCGAGTACTTCAAATACACTTTCCTCTGAAACCATAGTACATGTTCCATCAGCCTTGTGCATGCTCCTATTAGGAGAGGCGTAAGGGAATGAAGCATCTAGTTTTGGATTCACATGTGACTTCTTGGCTGCCTGCATGTATATATTGCTAGAGTGGACGTACCTCCTGGTCTACTAGAAACATAAGGGCTCTAAAGCTTCAGAGACCCTGCCTCACGGAGCATGCTACCAACAGCTAAGTCTTAAGGAAAATGACACCCATATCTTGAAATTCCTACCTATTAAGAAGAGGGGAATCCAATTATCAGTAAAAAGTTCTTTCAAACCTACATTCCATGATGATTTCCAAGTTCTACTTGTTTCAATAAGTTGAGTCATTCCTTCTCAGTTTCTTCTTCCATTAAATCACATACTCTTTAAACTGTTGAGGGAAATATGGTATTGGGATTAAGCCCCCTAAGAGTAGACAATTTTAAAAAATTACCATCGTATTCTTAATTTACTGCTTCATAGTATTCACCAACTAGGACTTTAACCTCATTTTGATGAACGAACAATGAGTAGCAGCTTTTACATATCAATGGTTAGAATAGGGTAAACTTTCTGAGCAGAGAAGATAGCGTCTTCCTTACCTGTGATGCTGAAAAAAACTAGAACATTGGAAATAACACTGTTCTATAGCTTGGGTCAGTCATGTGATACATACATCTGTCATCTGAGAGCTATGTGCAGAGTCATCTTCTACTTAATTTCTAGAAGAGACAAGAAGCTCCTCTCAACCTTTTGATCTAATTCTCGCTAGCAACTAACTGTGTTTGGGATAGTATGGGGCGAAAAAGAAATATATAAACAGAGAAACAGAAAAAGAGAGAGAGAGAGAGAGAGAGAGAGAGAGAGAGAGAGAGAGAGAGAGAGAGATTACTAGAACCACAGTGAAGAAAGAGAGCCAATGAAAAGGGACCTGAGCAATGTAATGAAAATA
>CABHPP010149380.1:0-40060 GCA_902168425.1 Peromyscus attwateri
TGCCGCCTACAGGCTTTTCTGCCACCACCAAATGGCATACACATTCATGTTCCTACGTAGTTCTGTCGCCCAGCGACATTCACGGCTGTCGTAGTTCTTGTGAGCACACACTACAGAACCAGTTGCTTAGCAATGCAGGTCTCGGTAACATCCCCGACCTTGAGTTACAGTGATGCTCAGGACCCTTCCCCGACCCTACACAAGCTGGAGGTCACATCCCTTTGAGTATTTGAGTATGACACATTTGAGCGTGCTCTGGGCAGGGTTTCTTTTTTATCTTAATGAAAAGTCTCACAGTGTTTTACCTTATGGATTCGGCTAATCCGGCCGACCAGTAAGCTTTGGGGATCTGCCCCCTCTACCTCCCAACCCCATGCTGGGGTTACAGACAACTGCACCTGGCTTTTAATACAGGAACTGGAGACCCAGTCTCACATCTTCATGCTCTCATGGAAGGCACTTTACCAACGCTCTCCTTAGGCCCAAGTGCCTTCTTTTCCAGGAAGTCCTAGAAGTAATCCCAGCCCACTGGCCCACACAGGTCACTGCTCTTTTCTGGCTGGTTCTCAGCAACCCGTGGCTGACATCATGGGTCAGGTGTGTTTTCTGTCTTTACTCCAGTGACAGCTAGAATACCCCTGTCCCTCCAACTGCTCACTCAACACCTAGATTCTCCTGAGAGAAAACGGGGAGGCCTCCCAACACCCTCCTTTGCTCACTGTCTTAGAATGCCTCAGGTGACTTGATGTTCCTTATGTCGGCCAACAGCTCCTGCGGCAGGATTTCACCCACCTCCCCAGACCCTAACCCAATGACTGAGGGCTAAAAATTTCTCCTGGTAGAAAAATATGGTACCCCCATAGCCTCTCCAGGTAGGGGATACCCATCAGGGTGGGGTGACTCCGTGGGGGAAGCCATGAGAGACGGATTGGGACAGTCGGCTCTTCCCATCTCATCCTGGACAAGCCCGCTTGGGATGGACGGTGATCAGTGCAATGAGGGAAGAGTATTCCACTAGGTGGCGCCATCACCCCTCACTTCAGGCTGTGCGACAAGATTAGGGGGATCTTTTTTTTTTTAACAAGGGCACATCCAAGCCTTTCAGGAAGATGGATGCTCACTGAGCAATGACCAGACAAGATCCTCAAGGCGGAGGGAGCCTTATGTTTGGCAGACAAGGTACCTCACCCCTCTGATTTTGACCTGGAAGCTCCTAGTGTTAACACATGTCTCAGTGACCGGGATCGGTCCGTACCCAAGCGCCATGGTAGCTCCGACCTGCCATTCCAGCACTTGGGATTCCGAAGCAGGCGTATGGGTGCAAGTTTGAGCCCGCCAGAGCACCACAGTGAGTTCCAGGCCATCCTGGGATGTGTCGAGAAGAGCCTTGCCCACTCCCTGCCTCCTGCTGTGCCACTTTGTCCATCCTCCAGTGTTCAGAAAGTCACATGTCTGCAGCTATGCGGGAGAGGTGGGCCTTGACTGAGTGAGTACAGGGTCTCATGATTCGCTCTGTGTCAAGGATGTCCTAGGGCTAGCCCCACTGGAAGAAAGACCCGGGAACAGGAAAGAGAATCAGAGAGACCAGCAAAGCAAGTGTCACGTCCTCCGGGTGGGAGTGTGTCCTGGCCTGAGCCGTGATGAGGAAGTGGGGTGAGAGGGACAGTTCCCAGACACCAGGCCTATCACCCACTCCCTCAGGGGGGCTAGCCTGTGGCCTTACCTGGTGTCTGTACTTTCCGACCCACATCCTTCCTCGATGGCCGGCCCTCCCCCACCGATGTCTGTGCTCTGCCTTGGTCCTTGGCTCTGTCTTGTAATTACAATCCAACCTTCCTAGGTACCGTTTTGTTATTGTCATGGTCCTCTTCCGTCATCTGCTTCATGAACGTAACAGGGAGGGACAGGGCAAGCCTGGGGACTGGGGTGCCCAGAGCGTTGATACTGCCATTGAAACAGACAGTTCTCGATAATGCCCACGGACAGAAAAGACCCGGATTAAAGGTCTCCGTCTCCTCCTTGGGGAACTGAGCACTAACAAGGATCCAAAGAAAATAGATCGACAACCCCACTGTATCGGCGTGATAAGGCTCTTTGTTTGTTTGTTTTTCGAGACAGGGTTTCTCTGTGTAGCTTTGGAGCCTGTCCTGGAACTCACTCTGTAGACCAGACTGGCCTCGAACTCACAGAGGTCCACCTGCCTCTGTCTCCCGAGTGCCGGGATTAAAGGTGAGCACCACCACCACTCGGCTATGTGATAAGGCTCTTTAATAATTTTCTCTCATTCTCACTGATGAAAATCAACACCAGGAAGAGACCCAGAGGTTTAATCACACCTCAGTGTTCGATAAAGACTGTCGTCTATGCCCAGTCTCGCTCCATGCTAGACCAGTCTGGGCTGTTCCTGTCACCTGCCACTCACTGTCTGGTCTGTAGGTCTGTTAAGTCTCACCCGGGCCCCATCTCCTGGCTTCTCATTCCCTTTTCTCCTCTCCTACAGTCCTGATTATTTATGACATTCCTCTCAAAGCCCCTCTCTCAAAACCCTTTGTAATCTTCTGGACAGAACTTTCTTTCTTCCGTCCATTCATTTTTATTTTGTAAGCTAAACTGGTCTTACACTCATGATCCTCCTGCCTCAGCTTCCCAAGTGTTAGGACTACAGGCATGTGTCACCACACCTGTTCTGGCCACACTTTGAAAAACAAATATCCAGGCTTGGCGGTGTCCACTAAGCAAAGCGTATGCTTATGGTCTGACTCAGCGATCCCACTCTTGGTTTAAACCCGGCTGCCAAGGGATGGTGAGGAATGCCCAGAGCAGCTGCGGCTTCCCCACATGTCCATCAGCAGGAGAGTGGATAAACACTCTAACAGAATGGAACGCTCCATGACCATGAAAGTAAACAAGCTATCGATGTGCCCAGTAATACGACTTCCACAAACGTGAAGGTGAATCACAGAGGCCAAGCATGAACTATACATACGTGATCATATTTACATAAAATTCATAACCAAGTAAACTGAGTCTCTAAATGACAGAAACCAGGGTTCTGGACTGGCCCAGGGGGGGGGGGGGTGAGACTTTCATAACTGCCTCTTCCTTAACACAAACAGTTATTTATGTGAATATGTCCACTCTGAAAAAATTTAACAAGTTGTATACTTACAATTTGGGGGAGATTTTTGTGCATGTTTCACAGATTTTGATTTTTAATAAAAATCGAAATAAAGACATTTATTTTAGGAAATAAAAATAAGGGGACTGGGGGTATAGTACAGTTGGTAGTGTGTGCCTAGCCTGCTAGCTAGTTTTTATTGTCAGCTTGACACCAGCTAAAGTCACCTGTGAGGGAGGAGCCACTGAGCAATTGCTTAGATAAAACACAACCTTGTGGCCGTATCTGGGAGATGCTGTCCTGACTGATGATTGATGTGGGAGAGCCCCGCCCACTGTGGGCAACACTTCCGCAGCAGGTTGTGTCCGGGCTCCCTGAGAAAGCGACCTGAGCATGATTCAGTGAAGGAGACAGTACGCAGCAGCACTCCTCTACGGCGCATGTGTCAATCCCTACCTGAGTTCCTGCCTTGACTTCCCGCAGTGATGAACTGTGACCTGGAAATGTAAGCCGAATAAACCCTTTCCTCCCGAAGTTGCTTTTGGTCATGGTGTTTATCACAGCAAAGCACACTAGAACATCTAATATGAAGGGAGCCCTGGTTCTGATCCTCAGCACTGTGTAAAGCTGGGCACCAAACATGGGGAATTATGACTGCCAATCCAGCACACAGGAGGAGAAGCTTAAGGTCATTCTTGGCTACATAGCAAGTTCCGGGCTAGCCTGGGACACAGGAGACCATGTCTGAGGAAGAAAAAAAAAACCCAAAAAACAACAAAAATAATAAAAACAAAGTTAGGAGCAAACATCCTTCACAGTCTCCCTCTCTCCTACCTGAGTACAGACAATGAGGAGTCCACTGAGGATTGTAGAGCTAGAGAATGGGAGGGGTCTGGATCCTCACACAGGAACATCAGCTTTGGAAGACACCCGGGCACGTTCACAAGATTGCAGAGAGGGACTCAGAAACACCCGTTGTTCCCAGCAACGATTTCCCGGGAAGAGTTCAACAGCGTGGGACCGTTAGACGACCGTGCAGGAAATGATGGGCAGTCCTTCCTGCGGCTAAGACGGAGGATGTTTGTACTCCAGGGATGAAGGCTCCCAGTCAGTCACTGACATCAGGGTATTTTCTGCTCAGTCTGCTTCACATGAGCCACCCTGGAAGCCACCACACGTGGTGACATGTCATTTTACTAAAATGCCGTGTGTAGCTGAGTCACAAAGCCAGGTCTTGGTTAGGAGCGTGGAGGGGTCCCCTATGGCTCCTTTGTAGCAATACTGAAGACCTGGGGGGCAGGTGCTCCTAACACTTATAGTTCCAATATTTGAAATTTATTGTCAGAACTTATTTATTCTACTGCTAATTATGAATGTAAGAATTTTAGATGCTTCTAGAACTCAAGCCCATGGAATTCTCCAGGGCCGGCTTGCTGAGGACCCATCTGGATCCTGCTCTTTGTCCACACTGGGTCTCAGGGGGACCCACCACCATGCTGGAAGTGCAGGACGCCGACCTGCAGGGCTTCAGCCATCTTCCTGTCTCCTCGCACTGGACATGCCAGGAAGTCATGTCCAGTAAGGTCAAAGGTCACCCAAGGAGACCGCTCCATTCTTCATGTTGGAAGAAGTGTGACGTCATGAAAGTGAGGTTAAGAGGCTGACACCAAAGACTAGACTCTATCCAGTGATGTCACCCACACCTGGTAATGTCACAGACTCAGTTGCTGGCTCCTCAAGTGCCTGGGTTGGGAGGTCAGGGGTTAAGAGCTCAGAATCTGGATTTAGGAGGGACAAGGATTCCAACCCTGGTGGCTGTGTGAAACTGGGTGACCGGCTCAACTTCTCTGTTCCCTGTTTTCTCATCAGTGAGATGACCCATGCCTCTGTGGGGATCATAAAGAATATTTGAGTACAATAAACATGGTTTATAGCATTATGGGAAGAGGTGGTTGCCCCCCCCCCCCAGCCCCATTGGGAGAAGATTCTGGAAGCTTCTCTTTGCTATTGATCTCTGCCATCCCCTGGGGATAAATAGCTCATCCCATAAGGAGCTAGTGTGTGTGCAGGCACTTTGAGAACCAAATAGGCTGGATGCAGTGAGGGAGTTCCCACCAGCCAGGGGCTGGGCCCCCCACTTCATAGGAGGGGAAAGCGAAGCCCAGAAGACTCACGGCTCAGTTTTCCCTGGAGCCTCCTTCTGGCTTCTGTCCGCCAGCTCCCCTTATCTGTCTGACCTTAATCTGAGAAGTCAATCCAAGCCTGAGTTAGTCCATTTGCCCACACCCTGTGCTGGGAGCTTTATGTTTACTTGACACGAGCTGGCGTCACCTGAGAGGAGGGAGCCTCAATTGAGAAAACGTCTCCATGAGATCCAGCTGTAGGGTATTTTCTTAATCAGTGATTGATGGGGGAGGGCCCAGGCCCCAGTGGGTGGTGTCATCCCTGGGCTGGTGGTTCTGGGTTTTATAAGAAAGCAGGCTAAGCAAGCCATGGGGAACAAGCCAGTAAGCAGCACCCCTCCATGGCCTCTGCATCAGCTCCTGCCTCCAGGTTCCTGCCCTGTGTGAGTTCCTGTCCCGACTTCCTTCAGTGGTGAACAGTGATGTGGAAAAGTAAGCCATGTAAACCCTTTCCTCCCCACATTGCTTTGGTCACGGCGTTTCGTCATGACCATAGGAACTCTAACGAAGACAACCCCTTCTCACCACGCCAACCCCAGTGAGCTTTCTTCAGGATGTCTGATACCTGGGTCTCTTGTGCTTGGAGACAAGGCAGAGGGCTTGGCTACAAAGTAATACCAGGTCATGAAGATCCAGCTGCTGTCCAGTTGTTAGCTTCCTAGAAAGGCCAGGGTGGCCACGGAAGATTTGAGATCTCTCGCCTCAGCCCTGTTTACTTGGTTTGTTTTGTTGAGGGAGTGGTTTGCTTTGTAGCCCAGGCTGGCTTTGAATTCACAATGTCTTGCCTTAGCTTCTGAGAGCTGGGATGATAGGAATGTGCCACCACACTTAGCAGCCCTGTTAACTCTTAAACTGGACTGATAGAGATATCAAAAAAAAAAAATCTAAGAACTAGGGCTGTAGGATTGGCTCAGCAGTTAAGAGTGCTTATTGCACTGTCAGAGGACCAGAAATTGGATCACAGTACTGACATCAGAAAGCTCACAAACACCTATAACTCCAGCTCCAAGGGTTTCGATGGCCTCTTCTGACTCCATGGACACCAACACACACACACACACACACACACACACACACACACACACACACACGTGCAGGCACGTACACATAAATAAATTAACCTTTTTAAAAATAAATCTGAGTGCTTTTGGAGGTGGAGTCTGGTTCAGTATGTCTACACTGTGGATGGAGAAACTGAGATCCAAAAGTGACGAAAGAACTGTCCCAGGACCACACAGCCCAGTGGTGGTAACCATTTACTTCCAGCATCTATGAGACCAACCTACTTAGCATCCACATACGTGCGATCACATAGCTCTGTGCTTCCAAGCCTGGCTTATTTACTAACTTAAAGGATCTCCAGTGCCATTCATGCTGGGTTCCATTATTTGTATAGCTGGATAGTACTCCATTGTGCATACCGGCTGTATTTTCCTGGTCTACTCATCAGTGGGCAGACTCACTAGACTGTGTCCACACTTTGGTCATTGTGGATAGTGTGACAATGACCATGGGAAGGGCAGGTGCCCTCTAACACACTGGTATCATTCCCTTTTAAACATGCCCAGGAGTGGGGTGGTGGACATATAAGAGTTCTATTTTCAGTTCTTTGAGGATTGGCCAATGGCATTCTCGGTTTGTGATCCAGATCCAGTTTAAGAGTACATTTTGAGGATTATGTGCCTTAAACCCAGAGGCCCCTGACCTTGGTGCCTTAAAGAGCTTATAACCCTATTAATAATATTATTTGCATGTTACCACTAGATGTATCACACTTACAAAGAATTTCCCTCCGTCGTCTTGCTCAGCCCTGTCAGAAACCCTGATGGGTCAGCAGTACAGCATCTGTCTTGCAGGTGGGGAACCTGGGCTTGAACAGATGGAATGGGTGTCTGTGCGGGAACACACCACAGAGGCTGTGTCCCGGAGAGTCTCCTAGACACATGTAGTACCTTCGTTTATTCTGGAAGAATCTCTTCTAGGGGCGGGGTCTGGGCTTCACAGAAAGTGTCCATGGGTCTTTGCACACAACCGTGCTCTGCAAACATGTAGGGAGCTGTGGTGATGGGTGTGGAAAGAGTGGGCATTCTGCTCCTTGAACTATCCCAGCTGACCTGCCCCACACTGGGTAAGCTCTTGAGCTGACTAAGTGTCCCTAGTACATGCCCTAGACCTGCTCTTCCCCTCCGGGTCTTCAGGGTCCCCTCTGAGAAATGAGAATCATAACCTAGGTGTCTTTGTATGTCTTGGCGGTCCACTTAATTAGTAAAGGCCAGGGCTGACAGACTCACTCATCTGTTCTTTTCTGGGCCCCATGTTGTTTCTAGAGATAGGGACCCGCCTGGGCCTCTGGAGCCATCTTCAGTCTGTCTCTCTCGTCTGTAATTTTCAGTCTTTAATAAGACTGCAGAGCACCTCGAGGCTCTGCTCATGCCCACTGATTATCACTTTTAAGCAGTCTCAAGGCCTGGGAACAGCAAAGGAAAATCCGTCAAGGCAAGAATTCTAGGCTTACTAGAGCACAGGCCTTTGTTAAGTCCCTGATCTTTAGGTGACATTTCAGCATGTACACACATGTGCACGGGTTGGTGCATGTGCATGCGTGAGTGCGTGCATGCACGCACACACACACACAAACACACACACACACACACACACACACACACACACACACACACTTGCACTGTGTATAGGATGACTGTAGAGTTTAAACTTTTTTATTTTATCGGTTAGTAGTGTGTTATGTATTGTATGTATATGTATAAGTGTCGGAAAGTATGCCAATGGTGTGTGGGCAGAGGTCAGAGGACAACTTCATGCAGTCCATTATTGTGGGTCTAGGAATCAAACTCAGGTTATCAGACTTGCGTGGTCAGATAGCAAGTGCATTTACCTACCAAGCCATTTTGCTGATCCTCCGACTTTTTTCCAGTGTGTGTGAGAGAGAGAGGGGTGGCGTGGGGTCGTTCTTTCCTGCAGAGACATGAAAAAATGTCCATTTACTCCCAGGTAATGCACCAATAACAGACCAAAAGAATGATTCCACCCAAGTCTCCAGGTCTATCTCAGCGAACCAGTGAGTTTACTGGGGTTCCTGGCTGGAGTGTGGGTGAGGGATTCCTTCAGGAGCAAGCATGACCCAAGGACACTGCATCACCAAAAAGCCCACCTAGTTTAAGTGACAGCTCAGAAAAGCTGCATCCCCAACTCCATGCAGATTGAGGATTCTCCTCTTCCTAGCAGTTGTTACTGACTACATAACATTGGGGAGGGGCTTTGTTAATCTTGTAACTTTCAGGAGCCTCCTGAGACTTGTGTGTTTTATTTCCTGAGCCTTAATGGAATGTTTCAATATGGAGGAAATAGCAATAAATTCTTACTATGTAGCCCAGGCTAGCCTTATTGGAGATCCTCCGGCTTCAGCCTCCTGAGTGCTGACATGTACACAGCCACATGCGGCTCACGGTGGGTCTTAAATGAGTAGCTAGGGCTAGAGAGACCGCTCAGCAGTTAAGAATGCCTAATGTTCTTGCAGAGGACCTGGGCTCAGTTCCTGGCACTCACTTAGCTGCTCACAACTGCCTGTGACACCAGTTCCAGGGGACTGGGTGCCCTCTTCTGGCCTCTAAACGCTCCTCCATGCACATGGCACATATAAACTCATACGAGTACACACACATACACATAAAAATAATAAGTAAATAATGAATCTTTAAATCAGCAGCCATGGGCAGGCAGTGTGGGGCCAGCTGGTGCCCTCCAAACAGCACTTTCCTGTTTAAAAACAGACACACCTTAACTATTCATTCTCTCTTCAGCCTTGTGAGGACTGGGAAGGCCGACAGGAGGGGAAGCCAGGGCCAACCTGGTCTTCACTCCAGACTCAGTTCTGTGACCATGTCCTGCAACCTACAGATAGAATGGAGCAGATACGACACACAGGCCAGAAAGCAAAACACAAAACAGAAACACAGCTAAAAAGTGAAAGTGTTTGTAAGCGACGTAGGCCTTTGAAATGGCAGGGTGGTTTCCCTTTTTTTTTTTTTTATATTAACATGTTATGACAGATGGAAGGTATGATAAAACGGGGGTGGGGAAACAAGCATGGGGCCAGCAGAATGGTTCAGTAAGGAAGGGCCCTTGCGGCCCAGTCTGCTGACCTGAGTTCAGTTCCTGCATGGTGGAAGGAAGGAACCAGCTCCCACAAGCTGTCCACTGACTTCTACCTTCCTGTGTGCGTGTGTACACAAGTACTCTAAAAAAGAAGAAAAACATGTAAAAGCAAGACAAGCAAACCCCCCCCCTTTTACCCCAGGTAGCTATAGGTACTGCTTCTGTAATGTAGAAGTCTTTCCTTCCACGGTTTTCCTCCACATCTTTTTTCTTCAGTTGAGGACACGATCTCTCTATAATCGAAACACAGACTTTTGCTTTAACTGACGTATTAAAATGGATTTTGAGTGGTTGAATTCCAACAGGAAGTGATGGCGCAGGATTAGAGAATTCCGGACCAGGGATCCGTGGAAAGGCAAAGACAAGAACATTCAAGGGGCTTGGGGATAGGGTGAATCATTCTTTAAGGCTAGAACCTGTGCCCCTATCGTGACCTGGGAGTTAAGGATGAGTCAGAAAGATGGGTTACATCATACAGGGAAGAGCCTGCAATAGCATGCTGGAGAATTTCTATTTATTCGATTCTCATTAGAGAGTATGCCATGTTGCGTATATTTACAAGAGATATACATAACAAACACTTGGAAATAATTCACAATCCAAATGGCCATGAATCATTTCTAGTAATATTCTGGTACTTATGTAGCTTCCCGTTTTTTTTTTTTCCATACTTTCTTCCCCCATTGACATAAAACCACGAATGTTTTCTAATCCCATTGTTAGCTCCATCAGTCATTAAAATAATTTTGCAACAACAGTTTTTAATTTTTAAAAGGAGTTACTATTTTATTCTGTGTGTGTATGCGTGTACAGAACGTGTGTGTGTATATAGGTAGTCACTCACATGCCCTGGCTTGTAGATGGGAGTCAGAGGACACCTTCCAGGCGTCAGTCCTCTCCTGTGGTTTCTGGGAACTAAACTCAGGCCATCAGGCTTGTGCAGTAAACACTTTGACCCACCGAGCCATCGTGCCCACCAATAACAGCTTCACAACATTTTCTTCACTGAGACTGTTTTTCTGTTTTTCTGTTTTGTTTTTAATCCTCTCAGGAACTGTAACATTCGAAAGAGGTAAAAATAGAGCTCGTGTGACCAGAGCTGGAGTGGTGCTCTGACACCTGCCTGGACCTGTCCCGCAGCCTGACCCCATTCTGAAAACCACGATTGCACAACCACACTCTCGAGGTTGTGCTGTGAGACCGTGGTACCCTTCGCTTAATCAGCCTGCTCGGTTGCTTCCAATTGTGCCCGTTGTAAATTGATACGCTTATTCCTTGACCACATCCCATAATTATTTCCCAATGAATGTTTCTGAACATGGGGTGTGACATCATCCAAACTATTAGTGTGAATACTAAATGCAGCTGACTCTTCCTTAGCTGAAATTCAGCTAACCACAATTCCCAATTAACCAATTTTGTTTTGCTCAACTTTGGGAGCATAAAGGGCACTAGCTGTATGTCACTCTTGGCTGTCTCTCTGCCTCGGCTTCTTTATTACACAGAGAATTAGGAAACTGAGGTTAATTCAACAAAAAATGCCAATTAGCTGTATTCTCAAAATTACAAACCATTACTGAGAAAAATTAAAGATGGATAGAAACGGTGAAATACACTATACTCATGATTTAAACCTTTGTGGTTGATAAAGCGCCAACTCTCCTCCCCAAGTTCATCTGCCGATTCAACACAATGACATTCAAGATCTCAGTAGGGCTGTGTGAAAATGTTTTAGTAAGCCAAAAAAAAAAAATTAGTGAAAAAAAATTTTTTTTGGCCATGGTTTAAAAGCTGAAACAACTTTGAAGCAAAACATTGCTGAAGGGCTTATTTGCCAGATTTCAAGACCTAGTATGAAGTTCACTGTGACCAAGGTGGTGTGGTATCTAGGCAAAGGATGGCATAAAGGTCCCTGGAACGAAGCAGGAAAGCCAAAAATAGATTCACATCTTCACAGTCAATTGATTTTCAGCAAGGTGCCAACACAGTGAATTGTGGGAAAAGATAGTCTTGATAAAAGTGCCAGAGAAGCTGGTTGGCTGTTAAATGAAAAGGAGTCTTAACTCTTATCTCACGCTGTATTTGAAAATTAACTTGAAGCAGGCCATAGATCTAGAGGTAGGCTGTGTGTGTCTGTATGCATGGTATAAACATATGTGTACACATGTACACATATGTGTGGAAGCCAGGGGTCAAAGTTGGGTGTCCTTCTCTATCACCCTGTGTGTGTGTGTGTGTGTGTGTGTGTGTGTAGAGCACATGCATATGAGTGAGTGTGTTTGCCTGTGTGCATGCAGAGGCGGAGGAGACACTGGGCAGTTTCCTATGTAGGTCTGTCTCATTGCCTAGAACAGACTAGGTCTCTCACTGAACTGGACTTTCACTATTTCTGCTGTGTTGGCTGGCTTTCTAGTCCCTGGGGTCCCCTTTTCTCTTCCCCACTAATTCTGGGGTTATAGATATGAGCAACACAGGAGCTTCACATGTCATAGGGCAGAGCTGTGACATTTACTAGTGTATTCATGATTTTTCTCATTCCAGTGACCAAATACCTGACAAAGAATGGGTTTGTCTTGGCATACAGTTTAAGAACTATAATCTGTCACGGTAGAAAAGGCGTGGTGGCTGCTCACATTGCTACCACAGTCAGGAAGCAGAAAGACAGAAGGAAGTGGGGCCAGACTGTCAAACCTCAAGGCCCACCCAGCAAAGCCCCACTTTTAAAGTCTTTTCCACAACAGCGCCACCCACTGGAGACCAAGTGTTCAAACAGGTGAACCTGTGGAGGATCTCTCACACACAAACCACCATCTCTCTAGCTAGTCTCAAGCAAAGTTTGTCTTTATGGCTTTTGTTGTTTTGTTGGATGCAGGGCCTGTGTATGATGTTAGGCAAGTACTCTATCACTCAATACAGCCTCAGCCTTTTTTTTGTTGCTTGGAGACAGGGTCTCACCGAGTTGTCCAGGCTGGCTGGTTCTAGTCTCACTAAGTTGTAAGCTGATCCTAGTCTTCTGAGTAGCTGGGCTCACACAGGCCTGGCTATGCATTTCTTAAATTCTTTTGTTATTTTGAGACCATTTTTGAGATTTATGAAAGAACTGGGGACATCTTTTCCTCATCACCTTGAACTTGGAGTCTCTTAGATAGTGATCAAAACCATTTGTCACACATTTGCTGCCTGCTGACTAGCCTACATATCTTACTGATCTCCTTTTCGGGATCCCTTCCACCTGTCTCCAGAATCAATGCCATGGGCCGGACTGGTGCCTCGGTATACAGCCTGAGTCCTTGGCTTTGTACTCAGAAGGCTCCTCATTTAGCTCTGCCCTCACTGCTGCCGTCTTGAAATGCCCACACATTTGTTGAACAAGACACTCTGCATTACTATGCTTCACAGAGTCTCCAACTTAGGTGTTCTGTTGTGAATACAGGATGGTCAAAAGCCAGAGACCTGTCTCCAGGACCTTAATGCCTCTGGCCAGAGCCACAGTGTCTGCTCATTCTCCTTCCTAGAAGGGAGGAGGAGAAAGACCATGTTTGCCTTGAGACTATAAATGTGCAAACCAGTCCTGGACAAGTGCTGCAATTTGCCTGAGATTTTCTCACACAAGAGTTTGGGGAAACTCCAGGGTACCTCACCCAAATCTTAGAAGATCACTTTGTTTCTGCTGAGTTGGAAGTGTGCCTTCAAAGCCTGTCAACGTCCTCAGACAAAGTGGCTCTGGACTCAGCAGATAGGCTTCATTTTGCCACTCATTTACTAAAGAGACCTTTGGAGGCAGCTACTCCCTCAGCAGGAAGGCTGGAGAAGGACTGGATTCTAGCCTGCTACGTGACCTGGTTGACCTCCCAAGCCTCAGTTTCCCCTTCTGTGAACAGACAATGATTATCATCTAGCTTAGTTACGACAGTGCTTGAGTAATGGATCTGATGTTTGATATATAAAGTAAATACCTAGCAAATATTCCTTCCCTCTCTCTTTTCTCCAAGGCTATGCAAACCACAGAGGGGTTCAACTAGCTGTGGGCAGGCAGGGACACCAAAGCAGACCTTGGAACAGCTGGAGGGCCCAGTTAGGGAATGATACTCCGTGCTTTCTTCTCTCCAGCAGGGATTTTGATGGTAGCTGGGAAGGAGGCTCCATATAAGAAGTATCAAGGCCAGTGTTTGCTCTCTGGAATATCCCTGTGCTCTGTGATTAACATTTAATAAGTTCCCAAGAAAGCTTTGAAGATAATAATATGTCTACACTTCCTTTCAACTGGTGATCTCGAAGCGATACATTTATGTCAGCGATGAAATTGGAAGGCTTTTGCAAGGAGCCAAGACTCTCTCCTTATCTTGAAAAAAAGTAGGGTGGTTGTGAAAATTAAACCCACAGAGGTCAGTGGCATGGGAGGCTGCCCTTAGGAATGCATCCCCTGTGAGCTGTTTTGTGGCACAAATACAGTAAACTAACGATAACTAATGATGTTC
This sequence comes from Peromyscus attwateri, assembly GCA_902168425.1. Taxonomy (NCBI): domain Eukaryota; kingdom Metazoa; phylum Chordata; class Mammalia; order Rodentia; family Cricetidae; genus Peromyscus; species Peromyscus attwateri. Next base: position 13,953 of record CABHPP010149380.1, read on the forward strand.
GTATCCTGTTGTTTAGTTTATGATGTTTGGACAAAGGTTTGCCATATCCAGGATCCCAACTAAACCTTGCCACCTCATGAGGTGATGGTAAAGTTACCATTCCCGTGATATAGAGGGAAAGTGAGCCTCAGCAATGGGGCTTGAGAGGATCATCTCAGTCACAAACTAGCAGGGGCCTGTTGGGGCCGGGATTCCTGGACACAATACTTGGCACCCTCTGTACTCAGAAAAGCCTCTTTAACTGTTTAGTAAGGCCGTCCCAAGCTGCAAGCCCTCAGATGTTGGCAGCCTCCGGGGTAAAGAGGAGGCAGTGGGTGGCACTGACTAACTCGGCCATTTCAGCAGGCCAGGGCCCAGCCTGCTGCACAGAGATCACATTCACTGAATTCCAATGATCTGGTCATTGAGATAATACAGCCCCTCAGGGTGGCCTCATCAGGGGTCAGATCTGTCCCTCTCACCCACTCAAGGACTTGCCTGTCATCTCCTTCCTCTACCGCATGACTGACATTTCATTTACCTTAGTGCACAAAACACTGCCTCGTCCATGTTTCTTGACCCCTCCGTCCCCGGCTCCCTTCTGCACTGCACAGGTCTTGACTTCTTCTCTTTGTGGACTTGTGCTCATACAGCAGCCACTCTTCGCCTCCTTCTCCCCTACCTCCAAACCTCTTTACGCAAACCTCTTCTTCTTCTTCTTCTTCTTCTTCTTCTTCTTCTTCTTCTTCTTCTTCTTCTTCTTCTTCTTCTCCTCCTCCTCCTCCTCCTCCTCCTCTCCTCCTCCTCCTCCTCCTCCTCCTCCTCCTCCTCCTCCTCTTCTTCTTCTTCCAGACAGGATTTCTCTTTGTAGTCTTGGCTGTGCTGGAACTCATTTTGTAGATCAGACGGGCCTTGAACTCAGAGATACTTCTGCCTCTGCCTCCCAAGTGCTGGGATTAAAGGTGTTCACCACCAGGTCCAACTGTCTCTATTTAAACTTTTCATCCCTCTCCTTGCCTTAAACTCTTACAAATCCTGTGCCGAGTTTGCCCAGACTCCTCTGCATTTGGTGATTCTGTACCCCACAATCCCGGGTCTCCTCCCCATATCTTCACTGTCCCACTCTGCCTGACTTCTGAGAGCATGTATCCTGTAGCCCAGTCCCAGGATTCCCTTCTCTCACTTGCCATCCACTCTCATTTCTTGGATGTTCTTTCCCCACCACAGACATAAGTACTCCTTGTAGACACTGATGACTCTAAAATGATGACTCTGGGCATGTGGCCCAGAGCATCTCACTAGTCCAGATTCCCATTCCTAACTTGCTGCTCGATATCACCTCTTATAGCCACATTCAGTGTGACCCAAATCTTTATTTTCACCCCTGCCTCTGCTGACAGCCATCTCAGTGATGGATTCGACCTTTACCTCAGTGTATCATCTCTGGTTCTCTTTTATTCCCTCACATCTACATCCACTCCAGTGTTGGCGCTGCTGTTGTGTGATATTTTGTTTGTGTTCTGACAAATAAAGCTTGCCTGGAGATCAGAGGGCAGAGCTATCCACTAGTTAACCATAGAGGCCTGGCAGCGGCGGCGGCGGCGGTGGTGATGGTGGTAGTAGTGCATGCCTTTGATCCCAGCACTTGGGAGGCTCACACCTTTAATCCCAGCACAAGAGAGGTAGACATAGGATCTTGACCCCTTTTCTGTCTGAAGATTCATAGAGGTAGGAAGTCTCTGGTGGCTGCTGCTCTGCTTCTCTGATCTTTCAGGTTATTACCCCCATATTTGACTCTTGGTTTTTAGTGATAAGACTAATTAGGATTACACTTCACACTGCCTTAAAAATAGATTTACCAGAGCTTGGAATAATGGTTCAGTAGTTAACACCTGTTGCTCTTCTAGAGGATCCAAGTTTGGTCCCCAACAACCATGGTGTGTGTGTGTGTGTGTGTGTGTGTGTGTGTGTGTGTGTGTATGTGTGTTACAACTGTCTGAAACTCCAGCTCCAAGGGATCTAATGCCCTTAACTGGCACAAAAATATAAATTTGTATGACGTTTATTTTGCAGAAAGGTAATACACTTGCCTTACTGAATATTCCAACCAACCCCAAAGTGTCTGAGGGGGACTTGGAAGGTGTCCCCACTGAGGAACATCTGCTTTCCTAGTGTCTGTCTGCAGGTCAGAATCCTGAGAACGCTGCTAACTGCACACACAGGCACAGGTCAGAGGGCACCTGGGTAGCTGTGACCGGTTTCACAGCACCGGCTGATCTGCCGTGGGTTCTTCCTTCCTCTCTTCCGTGCCGAGAACCCATGCTGGTGGCTGCAGACGACTCAGGCTGTCTGTAAATTCCGGCTAAATCTTAGCCCTGCAGGCCAAGAAGACTTTCAGCAATCAGGCCTTGCCCAGCCGTCTGATCCCTCAAGGCTGCCTCTCACCCACTAACCTCGGGCCACAGTGGCCTCTTCAGGTTCTCAAACTTTCTGCTTGGGTTCTGCCTCAAGGCCTTTTTAATCTCTAAAATCTGTTTATCTCTCTCTCTCTCTCTCTCTCTCTCTCTTTCTCTCTCCTACACCTCTCTCTTTGTTTCCTCCTTATTCTTCATCATGTTGTTTTTTTAATTTTAAAAAAAATTTTTTTTAGCTAGTGTTTTACTATGAGCCCGGGCTGACCTTTGCTTTGTAGCTCAGGCTGGCCCCAAACCTACACTCTTTCTACGTTTCCTGAGTGCTAGCCTGTATGTATGTACCGCCCTACTTGGTTTCCCCTTCTTCTTTGTGTATATGTTTATGTGGGGGTGGTATATATATAAATGTATGTGCATTTGTGTGTGTGTGTGTGTGTGTGTGTGTGTGTGTGTGTAGTCTATGTTGAGTGCTTTTCTCTCTTGCTCTCCATCTTATTTTTGCAAGACAGGCTCTCTCACTGAACCTACAGCTCCCCATTCAGGCTAGACTGCCTGGTCAGCAAGCCCCCAGGTCCCCCTCACCTCTATACCCCCAGTGCCGGGTGATGTTCCACGTGCACTGCCATGCCTGGCTCTCATGTTGGCGCTCTGGATCCAAACTCAGGTGTTCATGTGTACACAGCAAGTGCGTTACCCGCCAAGCTCTCTCCCCAGCCCCCTCCCGTGTATTCTTCTCCCATGCCTCTGGCACCATCCCCATCTCTGCTCAGCTGCTCCTCTCTGCTCGGCTTTAGAATTGTCTTACAACTGTACAAAACTCTTCATCCCTGCCCCAGTCACCCTAAGCACACAGCCTGCTACATTGTCACAGCATTTACATTCGTTGAAGTGACATTTCCTACTTGGCTGTTTTCTGTCATTTCCCCCCATGATAAACATGGCCGAGATACCACATGACAAATGCCATTGGACGGCCTAGAGAATTCTGATGAAAACTCAAAAGAAACAACTCCTGGATTAGGTCACTGAGCCCTTTGGAAGTTCGCTATACAGGTGGATGAAAATATAAATGTTTCTTATCTTTGCTCCTGATCGAAGATTCAGTTTCAATAATGGAAGGCAGAAAGTCTCCCGAGGTAAGCATCTGATGAGCATAGGCACCAAGGAGCACATATTCCAGGTAAATCATTTCTCTGTGGTGGTTGCTCAGAAGGTAAAGGGCCCTGCTGCCAAGCCTGAGTTTGATCTCAGGATCCACGGTGTGGAAGAAGAGAATTGACTCCTGTAGAGTGCTGTGACCACCACATGAGTGCCATGGCAGGCTCTCCCAATCCCCAATAATTTTTTTAATGTAATGAAAAATTGTCAAACAACATTTTGTGGTACAATCATATTTGTGTAACCACTGAAGGAGTGACTGATTTAATTATTGAAAATTCACTCACTGCCTCTCTCACCAGGCAGCAGAAGCTTGAAGGCAGAGCAGCACATCCTACCGCAGTCAGGATTTTTTTCTTTTTTGGTAGAAAGTCCTGGAAGATACTTTGAAACACTGGGTCCATCCCTTTAGGACAAATGAGAGTCTTTGGAAATCGAGCAACAGAGGCCAGGGCGTGCTTAATGCTCCAGTGGTTTGCAAGACTTCAGACTCAACTCTCTCTTTCCTTACACGTTTTCTATCCACGTTCTCTCTCTTTGTACAATGACTTTCTCCTTTACATTGGTTTTCTCTTGTTTTGTAGATTTCATTTTTCTTCTTTAAAACAATGACCTGTTTGTGTTTATATGTGGGTATGTGCGTGTGATTGAAGGCACCCACAGAGGCCAGGGGACAGCAACAGATCCCCAGGGAACTGGGGTGATAGGCCACTGTGAGCTGTCCCCACATAGGTGCTGGGAACCAAACTGGCATCCTCTGCAAGAGCAGTGTACCCTCTGCACCACGGAACCAGCTCTCCAGCCCCCTGTAGAGTTTTACAATTCCAGATTTAGTTATTTATTTGTTGTGTGTGTGTGTGTGTGTGTGTGTGTGTGTGTGTGTGTGTGTGTGTGGTGTGGTGTGTGGACATATAAATGTCACGGCAATGCATGTGTCAGTCAGAAGACAATTTGTGGGATTTGGTTCTCTCTTTCCACCATATAGGTTCTAGGGATTAAATTCAGGTCATCACGCCGGGCAGTGGTGGCGCATGCCTTTAATTCCAGCACTCGGGAGGCAGAGGCAGCCAGATCTCTGTGAGTTCAAGGCCAGCCTGGGCTACAGAGTGAGTTCCAGGACAGGTTCCAAAGCTACACAGAGAAACCCTGTCTTGAAAAACCAAAAAAAATAAAATAAAATAAAATAAAATTTTTTCAGGTCATCAGGCTTGGCAGCAGGTGCCTTTACCAGCTGAGCTGTCCTTGCTCTTACCTTGCGATGTCTCTTGAAACCTCTCACCACTCTGCTGGCTTCCTGTTCTCCGCTGACTTGCTTTATGTTCCACTGGAAGCAATCAGAGCTGACCACCTCTGGTTTCCTGCTGGTCCTGTTCTCTCTCACCACCTTATTGAAAACCTCTGGAAACCATGCCCCCTTCTGTCTCTTGGTCATCATTTTTCTCCTTCTGAGCAAGTCAAGAAAACAGCAAAAGGGGCTGGAGATATGGTTAAGGCTACATACTACTCTTTCAGAGGATCCATGTTCAGTTCCCAGAATTCATCTCAGGCTGCTCACAACCAGCCATTAACTGCAGCTTCCTGGGATTTAATGCCCTCTTCTGGTCTCTGAAGGAACTACACTCATGTGCATATACCCCTGTCATCACCCCAGCACACATAGGCACATAATTAAAAAGAAAAGAGCAACTAAATGAATAAAAGGCTTTCTTTACTGTCTATTACCCATGACTGACAACAACTGTTTCTATTTTCAATAAAAACCATAACAAAGCCAGGCAATGGTGGCACAAGCCTTTAATCCCAGCACTTGGGAGGTGGAGCCAGGCGGATCTCTGTGAGTTTGAGGCCAGCCTGGTCTACAGAGTGAGTTCCAGGAAAGGCGCAAAGCTACACAGAGAAACCCTGTCTTGAAAAACTAAAAACTAAAAACAAAAACAAAAACACAAAAACATAACAAGAGTGGTCTACATGCTTCTCTCATTTTTTTTTTAAACACACTTTTACAGACTTTCATCCCCAACACTCTACTGAAGTGGGTTTCATTACTCAGGTTTTTCTAGAGGAACAAAACTGATAGAAATCACATGTCGGGCTGGAGAGATGGCTCAGAGGTTAAGAGCACTGACTGTTCTTCCAGAGGTCCTGAGTTCAATTCCCAGCACCCACATGGTGGCTCACAACCATCTGTAATGAGATCTGGCGCCCTCTTCTGTGTACATAATAAATAAATAAATCTTTAAAAAAAAAGAAATCACATGTCTTTACATACATACACACATATACATATATACATATATACATGCGTATATGATAGGGTATGTATTGAATCAGCTTACAAGCATGTCCAATCCATGGTCTGTGGGTCAAATGTGGCGCACACAAACATGTATGAATGCATCCCAACCCTAAATTGTAAGCTTATTTGAAACATGATGAGGGCGTGTGTGTGTGTGTGTGTGTGTGTGTGTGTGTGTGTGTGTGTGTGTGATATTTAGCAGTTCAAAAAATTCTACATGTTTATTACTAAGCCAGCCTGCTTGCTCCTGCAGTTCAACACGCTCATGGCTCCAGAGATGAACACTTTCACCGCCATCTGGTAGGATGGACGATCGTGATTCAGCATAAAAAGCTGTGTCACCGTACCGGAACCCTTACAGCCCAGGTGTGGCTCTCCTCCAGTGTCTGGTCTTGGAATCAGCCCCGATTCCACCACTGGTTTTCATTCCAATCCACTGAGGGAATGGGACCATTTTTGCTTTTGTATCGTGGCCAGAAATACTTTGATTGTGAAAGTCTTGTGAAAATATATGGTGAGAAAGTTCAATGGGTGTACAGTTCACAATGGCGGAGGGAAAAAGGGAGGTGTTTTTCCCTCTCTCTCTCTTAACTCAATAGTTCAGCTCTTGAGTGTGAACTCTGGAGATGACAATGTCAAGCTACAGTGTCAAAAAGTTGGACACCCTTGGTGTTCATCGGAAGCTGGGTGAGCCAACGATGACCATCTGCGCATTGGGGGTGGGGGCAGATAACCAGGTAGCTTCTGTGTCTAAGAAGCTAGAAGCCTCAGAACAAGGGGCTCAAAGATGCAGCCCCAGTTTCAGGCTAAAAGCCCAGAGGCTCCCTGGAGGGCTGCTGGTGTGAGTCATGTTGACAGGTTGGAGCAGTCGGCTGATAATGATAGCTGCAAGATGAACTTGCAGGAGAGGAGGAAGCGAGTTTGCATGAGCTGGGGGCTTCCTCCCCCAACTTTGGGTCCCTCCAGGTCCCTGGCTTATTAAGACGGAGGGTCTTTCTCCACTCCTTTGCTATGGCACACGTCAATCATCTCCAAAAACACTCAAGCAGACACGTGTTTCACTGATCTCCTAAACATTTCTCTACTCAAGGTGACAATCAAGATTAGCTGTCACACTGCTTTCCTCTTAGTGACCCTCATGTCTAGATCCATCAGTCATCCGGCACATGGGAAGGCGATTCCATCTTTCCCTCCCTGCAGATCTCAGGAGTATCCGCTGAAGGTGAAGGGTCTTCCTCTTGGAGAATGCTGGCTTCCAGGGTGCTGTGTACTGCTGCTTTTCCTTCTGTGTCGAAGACATTCATTCTCATGGTCCTTTACTGGCCTCAGTCCTCGGACCTTTTCCTCTCTGGACATTCCCACCCTAGTGATCTTACCCAGGTCATCCCCACATTACTATCCCCGGTTGTGCCCTTTGCCCTGAATATCCAACTCATCTCGTCAGCGTGGTCCTCAGGGTTCCCACCTGGACATGGGACAAGAAGCACTGAGACATATACCAAAAACGAAATACCGTTTTCTCTCCTCACTATCGTGTGCCTAGGAGGAAGACTTTCTGCCTCAGTAAAGGCTGTCTTCTCACAGCAGGTCAGGTCCTGACATTTACAGTCCATCTTAACTCTTCTCTCACCCAATCCATCAGGTTTGGCTTTTGCTTGTATCCAGAGGCTAACCCCCCCCCTTTTTTTTTTTAACCATCATTGCTATTCCTCATCAATGTTTTGTTTTTGTTTTTGTTTTTTCGAGGTAGGGTATCATGTAGCCCAGGTGATCCTCTGACTTATGATCCTCCTGCTCAGCCTCCAGAGGAGCTGGGATTAGAGGAGTGTGGCGTTACTGCACTGTTTTTAACTGGACTGTTCATTATCGGCTTGTATGGAATCTTGGTTAACCTAACTCTGTCGCTGACTGGCGTGAACATTTTCTGTCTTTTCTTTGTCTTGCTGTTGTTTCAATTATTCATTTATTTCCAGTCTTGGAGCTTGAGGCCATAGTCTTCCGCATGACAGACAAACACACCACCACTGAGTGACATCCCAGCCCTGAGTCAGTTTCTGAAATAGCTAGCCTGGCTGTCCTAGAACTTGCTCTGTAGACCAGGCTGGCCTCAAACTCAGAGATCCACCTGCCTCTGCCTCCCGAGTGTCGGGATTTAAGCCATGTGCCACCAACACCCAGCCTCTCCTTGTGTATTTTTTAATAACGTGTTTTCTAAAAACATGTCCATTTCTTTGAAAAATTCAAATGTAGCTGGGCAGTGGTGGCGCACGCCTTTAATCCTGTGCCGTGTGGGTCCTGGGAATCAAATAGAAAGAGGTACCAGTGCTCTTAGCTGCTGAGCCATCTCTTCAACCCCATGTTTTCCTTATTTTTCTCTTCCCACCATAGTACTGACATCAAAGCACTGTCCCAGTAATGTCGATCAGCATCGATTTACCTACTTTCTTCCATAAACTGCTAAACTCCTAGCATGTAGCAGCCCCAAGGGAGGGTGGGACAATAGGAGCAGTGCCCTAAATTTTGGCCTTCTATCCTCCTTAGCGCCTCCATTAATTTCCTAAACACCGAGACCCTTCTCCTCTGGGCTTCGAAATCCTTTCAAACCTCAGATGTCTATAAATATCAGGATTTTCCTTTGTTCTGCAGGGTGCTGCAGGACCTTCAACATACCCCAGCTTCCCCTGCTGCGGACTTTATTACCTGAAATCCATCTCAGCGCTCGTCTCTACCGACCACGGAAAAGATTTCTAGCATTTAAAACAAACATAGCCAGTCAGTGGTGGTGCACACCTTTAATCCCAGGACTAGAGAGGCAGAGTGAGTTCCAGGACAGCCAGGGCTACACAGAGAAACCCTGTCTCAAACAAAACAAAACAAACAAAAAAACCAACAACAAAACAATTAAGATAATAATAATAATAAGATAAATATAATCTTCAAGAAGGTGGAGACTTATTTTGTTCACAGCTAAGTCTCCAAAACTTAAAGCAATTTTGGTTTAAGGAAGCAAGGAATTAGTGTGTTCAACTAAGGAACAAGAGCTAAACTTATCGAGACTTTGTAAGACTTAATTATATTCACAGGTAAATATATAATTTTTACACAGGAGGAAGTGGAGGCACAAGAAAAAGAAATTAATGATTTGATATCTCAGTGTAAGAGCTGGGGGATATTGCACGGTAGTGTGAAGTACTCGACAAACACGTGCAAGGGTTTGGTTCCTAGGATCTGGAGAAGAAAAAAAAATCCAAATAGAAACCTAGATCTAACTCAACAATCTGTGTTCTCTATCTCAAACATTGAGAGTACATTTTGTAAAATCTAGAAGCCGAAGCCGGGCGGTGGTAGCGCACGCCTTTAATCCCAGCACTTGGGAGGCAGAGCCAGGCGGGTCTCTGTGAGTTCGAGGCCAGCCTGGGCTACCAAGTGAGTTCCAGAAAAGGCACAAAGCTACACAGAGAAACCCTGTCTCGAAAAACAAAAAACAAAAAAAAATCTAGAAGCCGGGAAGTGGTGGTGGTGCATGCCTCTAATCATAGCACTCAGGAGGCAAATGCAGGCGGATCTCAAATTCGAGGGCAGCTTGGTCTACATAACGAGTTCCAGGACAGCCAGGGATACACAGAGAAACCCTGTCTCGACACATACCCTACCAAAAAAAAAAAAAAAAAAAAAAAAAAGACACTTCCTCGTAGGTCTGAGCCCCGGTACTGGATCTGGCCCTGATCCTGCACTGCGCACTTGCAGCCTGAGCCTGGGTCCTGGGGAGCAGCAGGGGCGGCATAGGAGACTAGCGGAACGCAAAGGCAGGGGCTGTGTTTCCGGCCGGAGCGCTCTCCCGCCTCTCCCGGAAGCGGCTCCCGCTGCCTGGGTAACGGTGGCAGCGGCCGAGCAGCGATGGATCTGGAGGAGACGGTAGGGACCTAGAGGGCTGCGGGGAGGTGGGACTCGGCGGCGTTCCCTAACTGAAAGAGCCGAGGGGAGCCACGGGAGGAGGAGCAGCCCGGGGAGGAGGTGTCGGCTGGGGGCGGTGACCCATGGAGAGGGCGGAGCGAGGGGGCGGCGGCCTCGCGGCCCGGAACCAGGCAGTGTTCCCACCCCGGGAGGGTGCCGGTGCAGGTGCGGGGTGGGTGGAGTGTTTGTGCACGTGGGGCGTGGGCCAGGAGGAGGATGAAGCTGTGGGGCTGTGGGATGGCTCACCCTCTCTGGAGGGGACCACCCAGCAAAGCTCCCTTTGATGCTGGGGCGGGTGAGGAACTTGTGATGCCTTCAAGGACCCCTTGTCCGTCACTCTGTCTGGGGTATCGATTCCAGACCCGTGCTAAGGACATTCCGATGTGCTGTCTTAGTTAGGGTTTCTATTGCAACGAAGAAACACCATGATCAAAAAAAGCAAGTTGGGGAGGAAAGGGTTTATGTGGCTTACACTTCCATACCACTGTTCATCATCTAAGGAGGTCAGAACAGAAACTCAAACAGGGCAGGAACCTGGAGGCAGGAGCTGATGCAGAGGCCATGGAGGGGTGCTGCTTACTGGCTTGCTCCCCATAGCTTGCTCAGCCTCCCTTCTTATAGAACCCAGGACCACCAACCCAGGGATGCCACCACCCAAATGGGCTGGGCCCTCCCCATCAATCACTGATTAAGAAAATGCCCTATAGGCTTGCCTACAATCCAGCCTTATGGAGGCATTTTCTTAGTGGGGGTTCCCTCCTCAAATGACTAGGTTGTGTCAAGTAGACACAAACCTATCCAGCACATGTACCTGTACCTCATCATAAAAATGATCAAGATGTTGTTGAACCTGGAATGCACTTTTAATATGATAGGCGTATTCAGTAACTGACCCATAGGTCAAACACCAGAGAATTAGGAACCAGTTCTGTGTGTGTGTGTGTGTGTGTGTGTGTGTGTGTGTGTGTGTGCGCGCGCTACTGGCAGAATATTGATAGAGGGTCTCGTAGTAGACTCTCAGTAAATACTAATAAATGTTGAAAGATGGATGATTAAAGTCTAGATAATAAATTGATACAACTGAAATTACAGTCCACCATGATCCATCCATATAGACCATGAGTGAATCCCATGCTCATTTTGCTTACAGTAGAACCCCAGCACCCAGTTAAATATCTAGTACACATACAGTTGATACCCTTTATGTTGCTGGATGAATAAATCAAAACTTAAGACATCTGCTTTTGGTATGTTTTCAGTGCCTCAAAGGAAATGACAACAGTGTTTCTTTCTTTTTCTTTTTCTTTTTCTTTCTTTTTTTTTTTTTTTTTTTTGAGACAGCCCTAGCTCTCCTAAAACTTGCTGTGTAGACCAGGCTGGCCATGAACTCACAGAGATCAGTCTGCCTCTGCCTCCGGAGTGGTGGGATTTAAGGCACGTGGCTGCCAGCAGTGTTTCTAATCTTTGTATTTTTGTTTTGCTTGTACATACACTGGGTCATCTTTTTCTCCCTCAGCATTTCTAGGGAGTTTTCCTTACGTCTTTGTTTCCACTTTAGCCTTGTCCACCTTTCCCTTCTTGGTTCTCAGTCTGCATGTCTTAGTCGTCTTAGTCGTTTTGTGGAATAGTTACTGTGTTTCATACTACGGAAGAGACTGAACTCCTTATTTCTAGATAGATAGTCCAATGTATTTTTAATTTTCTATGATTTTTTTTTTAAATTTTGGGGATGAAATTGCCAGGAACCCTGGAGGTAGAATTTAGAGCCATGAAGTTAAAGATGCAGTGTATCAGCCTGACAATAACAGTTCTTCTACCTTCTGTAGAAATCCTTCACAGACCGCTGTTCGCAATGTGCTGCCGTCTCCTGGGGCCTAACTGATGAAGGCAAATACTACTGCACTTCCTGCCACAATGTCACGGACGTAAGTAACATGCCACTCATGAATCTGCTTATGCTTTTAAAATTGCAGTTTCCGCCCAGTGTGTGGCCTGGCTCCTAAAAACGCATCTGGTTTCATTTTTCGTTCAATGGCCAAATTCCAGTAGAAACAGTCCTCAAGAGCACAGTCTTGGATTAAGAACTCTGCAAATTAGATTGCAGATGAATTTTCCAAATTATGTTGAGCCTCTGGGCAGTGGTGGCGCACACCTTTAGACCAGGCACTCAAGAGGCAGAGGCAAGATGGATCTCTGAATTTGAGGCCGGTCTGGTGTACAGAGCGAGTTCTAGGACAGCCAGAACTACACAGAGAAACCCTTTCTCAAAAAACTGAAAAAAAAAAAAATGTTGAGCCACATTTATAAATGAATGTTTCATTTAGACTGTGTGTATGGAAATACCTAACATTACACTTGAAAGAGGTTTTGTTTGTTTGTTTTTGAGTTTTTAATGTGTTGCACTAGCGTAGAGATTCGGAAGGTGGGACATAAGATGATCGGGGACTGCTGGGAGTATTGGAAACATGCTTCATTATCACTTATCTTTGTGTAATTCCTTTATGAAGTACTGAGTACTTTCTCATATATTACGTAATTTCTACCTCACAACAACCTGTGAGACAGTGTGATGCTCTGACAGACAGAGCAAGTAGAGCTCATGAGTTAAGTTAGTGGTTTTTTTTTTTTTTTTAAAGACACAGTCTTACTCTGTAGATCAGGCTGGGCTCCAACTCAGAGACCCAAGAGAGCTGGGATCAAAGGCATTCGCCACTGCACCTGGCACCAGTTGAGTTAGTTCGCTAATGTCACAGGAGTGCAAAGATTTGAGGTGGGACTTGAACCTAAGTCTTCTAACTCCGGGGTTCATTTCACCCCATCACACCTGTTTCTTGAGGTAGAGACTGTCACTGCACTGTGGAACCTTGGTAAATGAGGCCGTCTTCACACTGGAGGTTCTAGGTCTTATTCTGGTGAGCATACCTTTCTGATACACAACCAAAGTAATCAAAGCATGGACAGCCTGCTGCTGGAGCCTGAACATGCCAGGACTGTTCTCCACAGGGAAGGATTTGCTGGAAGTGCAGAGCCAGGAAGGAACAGGTACTCCCTTTACCACTTATTCAGAAAGGCTAGTAGGAGCCGGAGAGAGACTGCGCCCTAACATAGAGTATGGTAGGGACTAATTCGCCTTTCTACCTCAGACAACTAAAAATCTGGACAAAAGATGTGAAACAAACAAAATCCCTAAGAAGCATAGCTAATTCAGCTGACCCTCAGTTACACAGTGCTTTTCTCTTAAAAAAGGCATGTGTGTGTGTGTGTGTGTGTGTGTGTGTGTGTGTGTGCATATGAGTGCAGGTGCCTCTGGAGTTCACAAGAGGGAGCTTGGTTTGCGATCAGTGTGAGCTGCCTGACATAGGTGTGGAAATCCAAGGGTCCTCTGCAAGACCTGCACATGCTCTTAGCCCTGAGCCGTCCCTCTAGCCCCACACAGGTGTGTCTCCTTGGTGGCTTCTTCAGTCTACAGCTCAGGTGCTTGTTTGTGTCCCTGTTAGCCAGACAGGGTATCAACAAGATGTATACTTAACCAAAAAAACCCTGGGGAATGATTGAGTCCTGATCTCCTTGATCATGGCGATGGTCTCATGGAGACGTGTCTCATCAGGATGCTTAAGTACTCATGTACACAGATACATCAGATTGGACACTTGAAGTCTGCAGTTAGTTCTCTGCTTTGATGCTCATGGAGGCCCTAGTGGCTTAGTCACTGTTAATGTCATAGTGTTGCTCGAACATAAACATAGTGAAGGAGTGGGATGTCGTGCTGGAAGAGCCTCCATTTGCAGGTGGAGTCAGGGCACTGTTTTTATAGGAGCTGAACAGCCGCAACTAATGGCTTCTTTTATTTGTCTTTGATGCTTCTTGCAAGGTCTGTCTGTTTAAATCTACTATCATGTTTGGTTTGAAAGAATATAGTATTGCTACCTAGTTTTGTGTTTAAGACTCTCAACCCAGGGGAGTAATGTACATTTCTTGAATGTGGGTGACATTTCCTTTTCCTGCTGTGTAGGGGATGATCTAATGCCTTCTACACGATGGGCATGTGTCATACTAATGACATCTCGGGTCCCTACATGTTTTTGTAAAAGGCCATGAACCTCAGAGTCTTCCCTCCACACAATAGGCAAACCTCTGTGTTGTACAACAGTCCATTGTTACTTTTGGCGTTACACTAATCCAGGCTTAGTCAACACATAGTATACAGCTGGTGCTTCCTGGAGTTGTGTAGTGTGGAGGTGTTGAAATTCAACGGGTGAAGAGATGACCCGTGAGTCAGTATGCCTGTGACAAGTGGAAGCTGTGCTGCAGCAAAGACTTCTGGTTAGAAGGCTTTTTCGTGGTGTGTTTTAGTCAGGACAAAGGATGTAAGCTCTTTAAACTGGCCGGTGTAGACACCATATGTTTTTTGCAAGTTCTTAAATATTTAATAAAAGTATGGGCTCAAATTATGTGAATCTAATAGATTTTATAAGAACAATGCATGCTCATTGTAGGAAATGGAAGACTATGCAAACAGCAGAGATCACTGCTGTTCTCAGTGTGCATCCGCAGCTCTGTGCAGTCTTGTGTTTCTGTGAGTGGAGAGGCAAAGGGAGACTTGTGAACCCCGAGTCCTTTGTCTTGACGATGTTCACAGTGTTCTTCTAAACACTGCAGGTTTCCGTTAGGTGTGCAGATACTCCTCAGCCTGACCGGTCAGTCAGCTCGTCACAGCTTCCTGGGATGCTCAGCCTTCCCTATTCTGTTTTCGTTGTTTGTGTCCTGCACAGGTCGGGTGTGAAGTGCCCCCGCCTTGTGCTTCGTTTGCCTGTCTTTTCTCAGTAACCACGTTAGTGGTTTCTTAGTGTATCACATCGCTGTGAAAATTAGAGAGACTGCAGTCCAGACATCCTGTGTTACAGGCATGTCTCTCCTTCTGTTTGTTTGAGACAGGGCCTCAAGCAGCCCAGGCTGGCTTCTGGGTGTTGAACCTAGGGTTTGGGCCTGTTAGGCAGGCGCTTTACCAGCTGGGTTACATCCTCAGCTCATGCCTTTTATTCTTAATGGGACTCATTCTGCTGGTGTGGTATAGCCTGGGATTCCAGTACTTGCAGGGCAAGGCAACCACAAATTTGAGGCTTTCCCAGACTATCTGGAAACACATCCCCCTGCCCCCACAAAAAAGATAAGCTTCATCCTCAATCTTTAAATTTAGAAAAATACAGTAATGCCATTTATTATTTTAAAAAATTTTACTTTTCTCTAGAAATAAGACTCAGTATTTTGTTTTTGGTTGTAAGAAAATCAGTCTGAGATAATTGTCCTTGATAACAGTTGGCATTGATCAGTTTGTTATGAATGTAACTAACCATTACCATTCCAAAATTCTGTTTCATTGAAAATAAAAAGTAGCACTTTTATTTATTTTATTTTATTTTTTCATACAGGCTCTTGCTGTGTAACCTTGTCTGGCCTGGAACTCACTGTATAGACCAGGCTGGCCCTGCTTCTAGAGGAGGAGGCTGTAGCTGAAAGTTTTCCTGTGTCCTGCCTGGCTCATGGTCAGGACAAATCTCTCTCACCTGCCGGTCCCGCAGTTGCTCAGACCCAAATAAACACATACAGGCTAATATTATTTTTAAACCATGGCCATGGCAGGCTTCTTGTTATCTAGTCCTTATATCTTAAATTAACCCATTTCTATAAATCTATACTTTGCCACGTGGCTTGTGGCTTACCAGTGCTTTACATCTTGCTTCTTCTGGCGGCGGCTGGCAGTGTCTCCCCTGCTCTGTCTTCTTCCTTTCCTCTCTCTCTCTTTAGAATGCCCTGCCTAACCTTATTCTGCCTCACCATTGGCCAAATAGGTTTATTTACCAACCAATCAGAGCAACACATTTTCAATAGCTTACAGAATGACATCACCCATCATTTCCCCTTTTCTTTCTATTCAAAAGGAAGGTTTTAACTTCAACACAGCAAAATTACATATAACAAAACAGTTATCAAGCAAGAATTATAGTTATAATATCTAGTCTATTTGTATTTGGCAAAATCAAAGAAGATATCCTATCTATCCTATATTTGTGAGTCCAAGGTTTCATATCTACCTTATCTCCTGTCAAAACCAAGGAAAACCATAATTATAACTATCTAGCCTTCAACTACATCAAAGACCTCAGAAGGATATAATATTACCTAAGTAAACAGGAAGTTCATTGTAAGCACCTTCCAAAAATCTAGGATGACAGAGACAGCTGGCTGCCTGGACAGTCATCTGAAGTTCTTCTGCAATGTTGGGGCATCCATTTTATCCCACAGGCCTAGTCTCTCAGTTACTTTTCTCTGTGTCCTGTAGAATGTCTGGCAGTTTCTTCTGCAAAGCAGGAACCTGAAGGACCATTTTGCCTTGCAAAGTTCAATGGTCACCTTCCAATGGGTCCTGCATGTCCAGTCGATACAACATTTTGTCAAGCAGTCCAGGCAAGAACAGTTTCTTGCCCAAACGGCTATTTTTGCCAAGAAGAAGATAGACAGTGTGGGGCATCAGCAATCTCATTGAGTTAGTAATTGGTTGTTTGGTTGGTTTTTGTTGTTTGCTTTGAGGGAGGGTCTATGTAGCCCAGGCTGTCCTTAAACTCCTGATCTTCCTGTCTTCACCTCCTAAGTCTAGGACTGTGGGCATGCGCCACTATCCCTAACCATAAATTGTTCTAGTGATAAAGTATATTTTGCATGGATAAAAGATTGAGGCTATTTTATTCTCGGTCTGCCTTGAAAAGTTAATATATTTTTTACACAGTTCCCCTTTTTTTTAAAAATTAAATTTATTTTTTAATACTTTTTTTGTTTTGTTTTGTTTTTTCAGGACGGGGTTTTTCTGTGTAGCTCTGGCTGTCCTGGAACTTGCTCTGTAGACTAGGCTGGACTCAAACTCACAGAGACCTACCTGTTTGTTCCTCTTGAGTGTTGGATTAAAGACATGTGCCACCTTGCCCAGCTTTTTAAATTTATATTCAATTAAAATATAATTACATTGTTTAAGTAAAGGTGTATTCATTTGGTTACTGTGTGCCGGCTCTTTCAGAAACCAGATTTTAAATGAAAAAGCTGTATAAAGATTAACCAGCATAGTATGGTTTCACCGTCGTCCTCCTCCTCCTCCTCCTCCTCCTCCTCCTCCTCCTCCTCCTCCATCTAGTCACTCAGTTTGTCTTCAGACTCTCCCCAGAGCATCCTGGGGTACAGAGCTCTCTGCCTCACTGTCTGTTCTGTTCCCTGCAGAGATCTGAGGAAGTTGTGTGCACTGCGGTCATTCCTAATACCAAGATCAACTCCATCAGCAGGGGGCTGAGAAAGAGAAGCAAGCATGGTGAGCGCCCACCTGTACTTTAAGGCTCGGCTCATGCCTCCCTCATGGCTTGAGGGCGCAGGAGGGCACTTGCTGTCAATTCCACACAAAGTGCCAGCAAACGAGAATTAAAGCTATGGCTGATAGTAAAACTGGAAGCAGGTGCATTGGAACATATGTGGTCGGTAAGCCACACTTCTGTGGGGCAGCTGTCCTGCTGTGCCGTTGACTATGATGTCACTTTCTGAAATGGCTCAGCTGTGGGCTTGTCATATTAGGCAAGTTAAACATCATATTCAACTTTCAAAACACCATTTCTCACATTGAATTTTGAACATACCTTTTTAAAATAGGAAAGGGTAGTTTTCCCTAAAATGGCTATAGCACAGGTGTGAATCCAGTGAATCCTTACAGTGGGCCATTGTGGAGAAGGATCTGGAAACATCTGGCTGGTGGTTCCCTTACAGTGGGCCATTGTGGAGAAGGAGCTGGAAACATCTGGCTGATGTTTTGTGGTTTTTGTGACTAGCTAGGACCAGCTAGACTCTCAAGTCAGAAACCACTGACCTCATGCTGACAGTAGCCAGTTCTACAGTAGGTAGCTGTGAAAGTGTGCGTGGAGATAAGCTTGTGTGTACATATACATGAACTTGGGGATAGACATACATGGCATACTTATACGAAATACATTGACATTCTTAGATGAACAGCAGAGGGCAGGCTGCAATACTAACACATATTTAAAAATGACTTTAAAGATTACTTATTTTGTGTATATGTATGTAGGTGTTTGTCTGCATGGATGTCTGTGTACTGTGTGTGTGCAGGTACCCTTAAAGGCCAGAGTCTGTGTGGGACCCTCTGTGACTGGAGTTACACATGCTTGTGACCCACTGTTTAGGTGCTGGCCACCAAGCCCAGGTCCTCTCCGAGAGCAGCCCGTGCTCTTCATTGCTGAACCTTCTGTCTCGTCTCCCCAGCCCAGTAGTGGCTTTTATAGGCCAAAGCCTGCCTGACTTTTATCCAGTTTTATCAGAGTAACTCTGATATATGTGTGTAGTTAATGTGTAGTCTGGGCTTAAACTGTCTACAGAACCTTGGATGCTGTACTAGGTAATGTCTCGTAGTCAACACTGTGTAGACATTGGCACTTTACCTGCGAAAGGAGAGCAGTGATGTTACATGCAGCAGGAGAGTGCAGGTAGTTTAAGCACAGCATTATCAGTGTCCAGGTTTGCATGACTGGGCACAGGGAGCCCTGTACATACAGCTCGAGGGTTTAAACCCTCTTAACCTCTGTATCATCAGAAATCACAGGCTCTTTGGTATATTTGAGACACTTTCCAGGAAGAATGGGATAGTCAGTGGGGTCAGGGAGCCCCTGGGATATTCCAGTAAGTGAAAGGAGTCTGAATCTTCACCATGTGCAGAGAAGTTATGTGGGAGTCAGTAACAGACTTCAGAAGCCATGCGTGAGAAATTTTGATAGCATGCTTTTGAACGCGTTTCTGTGTTTGTCCGGCAGTGGCAGGAAAAATGCAAGAGTCTTCATCATTGTAACATTTTCTTCAGCTGGTCATTACCATAGTTAAACATGTATTTCTGACGGCTCTGGCAGATTCTTCATGGCCTCTTGGGTTGTTGTGAGGCTCACGAGAATAGTCCGTTTAAAATGTTTAGGAGCTGGGAGCATGGCACCGTCAGTGACGTACCTGAGCACAAGGACTGGAGGGCAGAGCCCCAAAACGTACACAGACTGCTAATGACAGCACGCGTCTGCAACCCCAGTCCTGGGAGGATTGAAGCAGGTGGATCCTAGCCAAATCCATGAGTTCTAGGTTCACCGAGAGACCCCATGTTAAATAATAGAGGTGGATGGGCCGGAGAGATGTCTCAGTGGGTAAGAGCACTGGCTTTGTTGGGACCTTCACTCAGTTCCCAGTACCCGCATGGTGCTCACAGCTGTCTAACTCAGTTCCAGGGGATCCTGGGCAACATGCCTGTGCATGTGGTACATATACATACATACAGGCAAAACATCCATACATATGAAATAATAGTAATTTTTAAACAGATGCATTATGATCAAGGAAGACCCTGTCTCTGATCATAGACCTACATACACCCACACATAGCCACATGCAACTCACCTACATGCGCACACACACTAACAATTACAAACACTGCACACGAAACCACATACACACATTTTAAAAGGGAGGAAATAAAATACTTAGGACACATCTGGTACCCAGGCACCAGTGTGCACCAGATTCCTTATTTTCAGTTTCTCTCTAACCTAGAACCATTTTCACAGGAGCAGAATGCCATTCAAGTTTGCTTTCTTTAAATGTGCCTATGTTGCCCATTCCTGGACTTCTGCACATTAGTTCTTGGATCTTGACATTCGCTTATTTGTTGACCAAGATATGTGTTGAAATGGACCAGAACACTGGTAGAAGCAGTGACCAAGTATTTCCACGTAGCAATGTTTTGAGCATTGTAAAATACACATTTAAAAAACTTACATCTCACTGGGTGTGGTGGCACACACCTTCAGTCCCAGCACTTAGGAGGCAGAGCTAGGCAGAGCTCTGTGAGTTCTACACCAGCCTGTGTATTGAGTTCCAGGATCGCCAGGGCTACATAGTGAGACCCTCTTCAAAAAGAAAACAAAACTAAAAACAAAAACAAACAAAAACCCCAAACATGCTGACTGGTCAGTTTTCCACCTTTCTGATAGATAATTGAAAACAATTCAGTACGTTAACAAAATGCTTAATTTTGTTAAATACAAATATATACAAATATATCAATTTGGAAATTGATACAAATATATCAGAATGCTAAAAAGAGTATAAAAATAGAAACTGTTCACAGTTGGACATGGTAGTGGATGCCTATGCTAAGGGCACTTAGGAGGAGACAGAGGCCGGGAGACTGGTACAAATTTGAGGCCAGCCTGGTCTGCATAACAAGTTCCAGGCTGGGCAGAGTCACATAGTGGGAACTTATTTCAAAAAAAAACAAAAAAGGCTGCAGAGATGGCTCAGTGGTTGGGAGCACTGGCTGCTCTTCCAGAGGACCCTGGTTTGATTCCCAGCACCTGCAACTTCAGTTCCAGGGGACCTGACACTCTCACAGACATACACACAGGCAAAATGAATGAATGAATAAATAAATAATTTAGAAAAAAACAAATACAAAAGTGTATACACACACAAAGAAAGAAAAGAAACTATTTGAGATACAAAAATAGTCTTTTGGCATGTGTAAACAGAAATTGCATTGTGTAGAAGAATCATAGTAAATTAGGATTACATGTGTCTAAAGCTTGTTATTTGTCCTTTAGAAAAAGGCTGGGATTGGTATGTGTGTGAAGGTTTTCAGTGCATACTTTACCACCAGGCAGAAGCCCTGAAGACCCTTGGAGTAGGCCCAGAGCTAAAGGTAAGTCATGTGTGTGGATGTTAGTGCCTCCCTGTTTGAGTGGACCTGAGGGGGAATTACAGGAAGAGCCGGGCTCTGCCCGACCAAAAGTGTCGTCCTGTATAAACTGTTTTCTTTCTGTGGTCCTGATTGTGTAAACAGGTCCATGGTGATCTCTAATGCCTGGTCCTTTCCCTCGCTCCAAGATTAGAAGTGTGTCTTAGGTCTGTCTTTAATCTCCAGCCCTGAAAACAAAGGGAAGCTTTTATTGAGTCAGTGTTTCCCGTCGTCTCCCTGCTAAGGAAACGCAGGGGAGACCGCATTTGATGGGAGGCGATCTGTAAAGTGTGAGCGCGTGTGTGGTGTAGATGTGACTGTGTATGCCCTCATAATCATTCACCACGTGTCTCCCTTCCCCTAGAACGAGGTTCTACACAGTTTTTGGAAGCGCTACCTTCAGAAGAGCAGGCAGGCCTACTGTGAAAACCCGGTTCGTACGGGAGGAAAGAAAGCCAAGGTGAGCCACGGGGCTGACGGTGGGAGCAGAACCCGCCTTGTGTGGCGGAGACAAAGGTGGTGTTTGTGGCTGTGTGAGTCTGGCTGTGGTGCTTGTTTATGGATTTTCAGGGAAGAGGCTTCTGGTGCAATCCGGAATGATCCAGACTCCACAATGGATTGTGGCTGTTTAGAAAACTAATTGATATAAAGGCGGTTAAAATTCCTCTTCCTTTTCGAAGTTCGTGTTGCTGGTTTGGTTTTGGTTCTTGAGTCCGGATCTCACTCCATAGTCAGGCTACCCTTGGACTTGGGGTAATTCTCCTGCCTCAGCTTTTCAAGTGCTAGGATTACAGCCACCACCACATCCAGCTCACTCAGGGAGCTTTAAGGAATTTCTTACTTGTTTTACAGTGTTGGTCAAACTCACATGCCAGGAAAGCTCCGTGCCTCTGAGCTCCCCCCGCACTAGAAGAGTGGAGGTCTCAGGGACTCCTGTCATGTGGCTGTTTAGTTTGTGGGGTTTCTTTGTCTTGTTTATTGTTGTTGTTGGAATTTTTTGCATATGTTATTCCTGTTAGTAGTAGTAGTAGTAGTGTTACTGTTTTTTTGAGACGGAACTTTATTATTTATCCCAGGCTGGCCTTGAACTCACAGAGATCCGCCTGCCTCTGCCTCCTAAGTGCTGTGATTAAAGGTGTGCACCACTACCACCCAGCTTATTTTATTTTGAGATAGGGTCTCATGTACCCAGGCCAGGCTTGCTGTGTAGTCAAGGATGGCCTTGACTAGCCTCCACCCCCCAAGAGCTGGATTGACAGACATGAGCTATGGTGCCCTGTGGACGTGCAGAGGGCCGAGCCAAGGAAGCAGTGCCAGGAAGCAGTCTACCAGCCACATCCCCAAGCCCTGCATGTGTATTGCTTCCACTTGGCCTTCCTGCTTGCTGTAGCTGGTATTTCCATATCCAGCCCCTGTCTCATCTCAGCAGCTTTGAAGTGGAGGAAAGTCAGCCAGGCCGCCTATTAGAGCCGCTCTCTCTGTGAGCGGTTTGTTTGAATTCCTCCAGAGGTATGCTACGGTACCTTTTGCTTGGAATAGAGAACAGTTCCGCTGCAGAGAAAGGCACGTGTCCCAACCACAGATGTGTCCGATGAGTGGTAGCTACCCTCCAGGGCTAAGATGAGATTCTAAGTCCATGTGACTCAGGTTTGGTAGAAACTTGGGAGCGTGGCCCAGCACTTCCTTGTTTGGTCAGGTCCTCCTAGGTCTGCATGCAAAGGTCAGTGATCCAGGATGAGGATCCCGGGCCAAGATGAAAGGAATCGATTACAGAGGTGAGCAGAGGAGGTACCTCCATCCGAGCTGCACACGCATCCTCCGAGCTGCACATGCATCCTCCGTGGTTAGGAACCAGTCCTGGGGCTGAGGTTAGAGTAGTCAAATCATGCAGGACACCACTTAGGGAGACGACCTACGGAATGACCCTCTTAAGTATGAGGTGATAAACTTCACCCAGCTCCCAAAAGGTAATTTGAATTAACTGGAAAAGGAAACATTTTATGATCATAAAGTTATGGAATATTACCCTGTCTGGATATATGAACCACTTGCTTATCAAGAAAAGCAAAAGATGCTATATGGTTTTATGGCGACTCTTTAAAAGGGGAAAAAAAAGAGAGAATTACTCAACATAGTGAGAATGTGAGCTTCAGATCTCACACTTGGTGTTTTGTTTGTGCTTGTCTTTGTGTTCTGTGATGGTGCCTGGTATGTAGAAAGCAGGAATGAGAACCTAGGGTTCTCTATGACACTCTGATCTCGTTAGGTTAACTGAAAACTTACAGACACAAGTTTTGTTGGTGTGAGTAAACACGTGGGTGAACAGTATCACACTAAATCCTGGTGAATAAATAAGAAATGAAATTGGAAGCTCATGGGTAAATTATATCATTTATGTCTCACGGGTACAGCAATGCCCATTTTGAAAGGGAGAGAAAATTACATTTTAAATTAGAAACAGGTTTGGAGTATAACTCACAGGCAGAACTTGCCTAGCAGTTCAAGCCCATGGATTCTGTTCTCAGAAATGTGGGTTTCTCAGTAAGTCTGCAAATGTGGTCTTAGAGCTCTGGATGCAACTGTTCCAAGAATTAGAGAGGCCTGCATCTGAATCCTGTCCTACAATTTTTGGGCTAATCGAATAAACTGGAAACTTCCAGAACAAGCAAATAAATGTGCATAATGGAGCATCCGGAAGGGTGCTGTGTAACCCAAATGGCCAGGGAGGGCTTCCCAGTGGGGTGAAGGAGCTGTGGGAAGTGAGATTAACATGAGGTGTGGGAGGGAGGAAATGCTGAGCTTCAGGGGGACCAACAAGCCAAGCCTCCATCAGTGAGTGGTAGCGGGCTGGGGCCTGGCAGTGAGAGGAGATGAGGAGGAGGACTCTGGATGAGCTCTGGAGATAGAGCCAAGAGGATTTCCTGATGGACTAAGGTGGGGTGTGGAGACGGGAGTCCAGGATGACTGCGAGCGTCTCAGTCTAAGCAGCTAGAGGGAAAGCCGCCTTAGCCTGAAAGGGCAGGTGGACTGGAAGATCAGGAGTCGGGCGTGGGCCGTGTCAAGTTTGAGGCCGCTGTTAGCCATCCAAGAGGAAATGTCAAAAGGTAGTCGTTTAAAACTGTCACCGTGCATTATATCTTCCGATCTGAAGTGTTGTTCTTCCTAAACACGCCCCTCCCTGCTTTAGAGACAGTCTCAGGCAGTCCCTGCTGGCCTCAGACTCGGTATGTAGCTGAGGATGACCTTGAACTTCTAATCCTGCTGTCTCCACCTCTTGTGCTGAGATTACAGCATCCATTACCACACATAGTTTGTGCAGCGCTGAGGGTTGAACCCAGGACTTCATGCAGGTAGGCACACATTCTACCTCTGAACTACAGCTTCTAACCAAGTCTTAGTTAGGGCTTCTTTTGCTGTGATAAAACGTCATTATCATAAACCAGCCTGCGTAGTCAAGGACAACCTGGACTTGCCTCCACCTCCCAAGTGCCAGATTGACAGACATGAGCTACGGTGCCCTGTTTATGTGCAGAGGACCAAGCCAAGTCTACCAACTACATCCGCAAGCCCCACATATATCATTGTTTTTACATGACAAGAGAGGTGCTCCTGGAGCAGGAGACCTGGTGTGTGTGTGTGTCTGTTTGTGTATATATGTGTGTGTGCACGTCTGTGTGTATATATATGTGTGTGTGTGTGTATGTGTGCGTGTTCATGTGTGCGTGTGTGTGTGTGTGTGTGTCTGTGTGTATATATATATGTGTGTGTGCATGTGTGTGCGTGTGCATGTGTCTGTGTGTGTCTGTGTGCATATATATGTGTGTGTGCGTGTGTGAGTGTGCTCGTGTTGGCAGACTGTTCCCCCGTTTGCCCTTTTTTGCAGTTGCTCTCCAGGAAGCATTGCCGGGTACTGTTGGGGAACAGTTCCCCAGGCAGGAACGCTCACAGAAGCTGACCTTTAAACTCAAGCAGTCATTTCTGTGTCTGTTATTTTATGAACAGGTATTGGAAGACAGTCTACAGTGTTCAGACTGGGCCAGTGAGCTTGAGCTGCCAAGTGACACCACCTGTCCCCTTGAAAGTGGAGCAGAGCTCCAGTCTGACCCCGAGATTCCAAAGCCTTTCCCTGTCACCAAAGCATCACCAAAGTCAGGTAAAAGGAGAACCGTGTATTCATTGTACGTGTATGTGACAGTCGGAGGCCAGCTCGTGGGAGGTGGCTCTTCTTCCCCAGTGTGGGTCCCAGATCTCTAACTCAGTGCTGACTGCTGGCCTAACGTTTAGGGTCTTAAAGCCAACATTGCAAAATCTTAAGACTAACTCAGGCCAGCCAGGTGTGCTGTGTACACCTGTAATCCAGCACTCGGGAGACAGAGGCAGGAGAATCGGGAATTCAAGGTCAGCCTTCATTGAAACCCGCCTGGGCGGAGACGTGATCTCTAAAACAAACAAGCCCGTTAATAACTTAGTCCTGCCTCCTGATGGTCAGGATGTCTAAGGAAGGGAGCTTGACTTAGGAATCATGACTTCCTGAGTCACACGACGAAGAAGAGCAAACTGAATGAAATTTTAGTGCTGTTTTTGAAGAGGCACTTTGAGGGCTGGAGAAATGATGTTCAGAATATTGGCTGCTCTTCCAGAAGATCTGGGTTCGATTCCCAGCACCCACATGGTCACTCACATGTGTGTGATTCCAGTTCTAGGGAATCTGAAACCCTCTTCTGGCCTCTGCAGGAACCAGGCATGCTGATGGTGCACACATACATCAGACATACTTGCACAGATATAGAAAAATAAATATTTTTACAAATTTGTTTCTAGAACTTTCTTTTAGTTTTTATACTAAAATTATGAACACAACTCAATATTAAACTATGAAATGCAGTTACAAAGAAGATAAGACAGCCGGGCGTTGGTGGCGCACGCCTTTAACCCCAGCACTCGGGAGGCAGAGGCAGGCGGATCTCTGTGAGTTCGAGGCCAGCCTGGGCTACCAAGTGAGCTCCAGGAAAGGCGCAAAGCTACACAGAGAAACCCTGTCTCGAAAAACCAAAAAAAAAAAGAAGATAAGACCCCAGCTGCCATCCCACTCGGATATAACTATTATCACCATAGGCAATAATCCAGAAAGGTTTTTATTTGAATATGTTAGAGAGAGAGGCAAGATTGTATGTGCATATAATTCAAATAGCTGTCCATGTTGCTAAAAAAAATTACAAAGAGAGAGAAAGAAGTGCAGTCTACTGTCCTTACAAAATGTTCTGTTCATTTTCAACATTCATTTAATAATATTACATCTTAATGTAATCCAAATATTACATCTTAATCTAAACCAAAACAACAACAACAAAAACATAAAAATGAATGCAGAATCAGAAAGAAGATGAAATGGGATCCAGGAAATCAATCCAGCAGGAGAGAGGAGACAGGACAGAGGTTGAGGAAGGTAGTGAACCGAAGGTCCAGAGTCAGCCTCGAGTCAGCTCAG
>CABHPP010149381.1:0-29648 GCA_902168425.1 Peromyscus attwateri
AATATGTTTTCATAGTAATTCTCTGTAGAGTCAGAAAACAAAGAAAACAAAAAAAGTGAATTTAACTGCTTTCCTCAAGTAATTTTAAAACTCAGGAATTATGTGATTTCCAACTACCAAGTAAAGTGGAATCAAAGGCCATTGGTAGACTAGCATGGTTATTTTTCTTAATCCAATTTGATTTAACCTGTGATGAAGTTGTGGGGAGAGTGCTTAGCTAGCTGGTCAAGCAGGTATTGTATGTTATCCTCATTGACTGTCCACATGCTCTAACAAGTACTGACAATAGTCAGCTGTCATTCATTGCATGTCCATGACTTTTCATGAAAAGAATGCAATGAAAGTATTGGTACAAAGGGGATTTTGTTACTGTTAAATGTTTTGTTGCTTGTGTAGTAAACTTGATTTAAGAGAAAAAAAATCCCAACATACATTTTCCGAGGCACTTTAAATACTTTCAAATTTGTTAGAAATAGTGTTGTCAATCTATATATGTAGTAGGTAGCTGTTTCAGCTTTGACCTGGAAGTACTACCCGGAGTGAGGCTTCTGGTAACTGTCACGCCTACCTGTGACCTGCCCCTGAGGCAGGGTCAAGATGGGAGCCCTTAAGAGCCAAGATCTAGACGTGCCAGCCCTCTTGGTTCCTTGTGATCCTGGATGCTAGATGGTAGACCAAGCAGAGTTCTCCAGAGAACCCTCCTGGACTGCACCTCACCTCTCCTGGATTCTGTAACCAACCCCTTTACTGGCTGTAAGTTACCCCAAAATAAAGCTCCTTTTTAACTATGTGGAATTGCCTTGTTAATCCCCACTATATATATATATATATATATATATATATATATATATATATATATATATACATGCACACAGAGGGAGAGAGAGAGAGAGAGAGAGAGAGAGAGAGAGAGAGAGAGAGATATTGATAAAGGGATAGATAACTTTGAGTCAAGGTGTAGCTATCTATATTTTGAATGACTCCTATATAAACTATGATCATATTCTCATCATGTGCTCTGATTGGTAATTGGTTGGATAGTAGTACCCAAATTATCTAGTTCCTAACTCATGGATCCTGTGGATCTTAGCAGTATGTGGCAAAACATCTCCTTTGTCAATGTGACTTAACAATGTTGAGATAGGAGGATATACTGGAGTGTTTTCTTGGTAGTGCTACAATACAGTCCAGTTATCCTCATAAGAGAGAGGCAGAGGAACAGTCTACTATGACAGAGGTCCCATTATAATAAAGATCCAACTTCAGCAGAGATACTGATTAGAAATGATACTCTGCCGGCTTTGCAGATGGAGGAAAGAAATGGGAATCCAAAGACCCAGATATGGAAGCAGAAAAGACAGTACATCAATTCCACCACTTCATTTCAGCTTCACTGGAGTTGCTCCAGATTTCTGAAGCTGTAAGAAAATAAATGTTCATTGCTCTAAGGCACTGAGCTTGTGGTAATTTGTTACAGCAGCTGGAGGAAACTAATACAACACACATAAATATTGTCAAGATAATTAAAGCTCGTCTAGGAAGACTGCCTAAATTAAGAAAATCCACAACAGTAACTTAGCAGCATTGAGCACAGAAGAGTCATTGTAGCTGTTTGGATAAAATCAATTTCTGATCTTCTAGTCAACAAATCTGACACAGTCAAATGAAGGGATCTCCAGAGTCTATATCTTATTTACGAGATCACAGGTAATGGGTAGAGCAAAAATTTGAATATATTGTCACAATAACAAGCTAAATCTCTAATTTGCAAAAGGGTAAAAAGATCCATGTCCCAGCTTACCCACACAGAGAGGATATGGATGAACCTTCCCTTCCTCTGCTTTGTGTAGCATTCAAGTCATCAGTGAATTGATATTCAACCTATTAGGAAAACTAATCTCCTTTAATGAGGCCACCAATTCAAATCTTAAACCATCCAGAAATTACATTTATTTTGGTTACATGTGACTCAGTGAACTTGACATACAAAAAGAACCATCCCAGGAAATGTACGTATTCCTTTTGGATTGAAAGCCAATTTTCTGTCAACTTTCACAGTACTACTGGGCAGCCATACACGCTTGTTGAAAATCATCTGACTATCTACACAAAGATGTCCCTCTGTATTCTCTGTTCTACTTCATTCAAATAGAACAGTTGTCTTTTCTTTGAGTCACTAAGACCCTGTCACAATGTTTTGTTTTATAAAACACTTTGAACCTGTACATGTTAGTATTTCATCTTTGTTCTTAGTTTTCAAGGTTATTTGGCTAAGAACCCTTTATATTCCATGCAAATAATAGGATTATTTTTCTATTTCTGAAAAATGTTAGTTTTGCTTTGTTTCTTTAGAAGTGTTTGCACATGATAGAGAGATACTCTTCCACTGAACTTCATTCCCAGTGTTTTCTGATTCTATATACCTCATACTTTTCCTTCCTTTCTTCTTCTCTCCCTCCCTCCCTTCCTTCCTTCCTTGGATTGGGACATTTGAAAAACAACCATCTGTACTAGTTTTCACTAGATGTTATGATCTTCATGCAGGGGAGTTCATTCTCAGCCTGAGTGCCTAGCAATCTCTCAAGTATTTTCTGACTCCTTTTTGCTTTTGTCATTTGCCTGGGAAAGTGTACTCTCACTGTGATGCATGAATTTTATTTTCCTCAGTCTCTAACTCAGGAAGTCATTTTGTATGTACTGTAACCTGTCCCTCAACTATTCAGTGACATGTTCTACTCTACTGCTGGACTAGCTGGTCACATGCTCTCCTTATTTAATTTTTTTCTTTTTATTCTTTGTGTCTTTCACATCATGCATCTAAATCCCATTCATTTCTCATTTCTCAGTCCCTCAATATCTGCCCTCTGCCCTTGCAACACCCCCTCCACCAACCAAAATAAAATAAAACAAAATTTAAGAGTAAAAAAGAAAAAAAGAAAGAAAAAATCAATCTCTTCGGGAAAGCCGTAGTGTGATGGTGAGTCACGCAGTAAACACT
Source organism: Peromyscus attwateri (assembly GCA_902168425.1). Classification (NCBI taxonomy): domain Eukaryota; kingdom Metazoa; phylum Chordata; class Mammalia; order Rodentia; family Cricetidae; genus Peromyscus; species Peromyscus attwateri. The sequence continues at coordinate 2,999 of CABHPP010149381.1, forward strand.
TTTATCCATATATCTTTACTTGCAAGTTTTCATTGCAGTCATTGGTCTGGTTTGAGGCCTCTGGTTTCTGCTACACTATTGATGCTGGGCCCTCACTGGAACTCTTCTTGGATATCCTGTTGTTACCCTGTGTTGTGGAGATCCGGCAGCTCTGAGTCTATACCCTTTATGTGCTCCAGCAGATCATAGATAGGGTGGATGTTGGGATGGGCCAACTCATAACCCTGATTCTGGGCCAGCGTAATTTCAGGTTGGTCAGCCCACCAGCTCTCACCTGTCCTCATCACCAAGGTGAGCTCTCCAGCCTTACTCTGGCTAGTTCACCCCTTGGAGTAACGAGGAAGGGGTGGGGCCGGTTCTGCTTTCCTGCCCTCAAGGTTGGCTCTCTCACACCTATGCCATCAGAGTCAGCCCTGCTGTTGCCCAGGCGAGGTGCAGGGGCCACTCTCCTGGGTGCTGCAGTAGGTGAGGGTTTGGGTCAGGTCCCCCACCTGCTGCAAGTGGGAGGGGAGAGGGAAGGAATATTTCCCTCACCACATGGCAGATATGACCTGCTCTCCCATTCTCGCATGCTCAGGGCTAGCTCACCCATGCCCCTGGAAAACATGGTCAGTTCTATTGTGCTTCCCAGGTGAGGTACAGGACTCTTTCTCCTGAGTACTTCAGCTGGTGAGTGGCAGGACCAGATCTCCCTAGTGTTGCAGCCAGTGTCAGGGTAGGGCCAACTCTGTACAACCCTATCCTCTCAGCCTTGGGTGGTATCAGGAGCCACGGACATCAACATAGACCATGGCTGCATCATGGCCAGGAACACAGATCTGGGCTCTGGCGACAGTCCAGGCCCAGACATCACCATAGCCCTGAGTGGCAATCAAGTCACCAATGTCAGCCCGCTCCTCACAGCTTTCACTTCTTCAGATATGACTCTGTTCACAGGACATGAGCCATTCTGTCTTTCTGTCTCTCTCTCCAGGACCACACCATACATTTGCTCATCAGCCTTGCTACACAAGGTACCGGGTGCACCAGTGTTTTCTCCTCACAGCCTGTGGAAGACTACTCTGGGCCTTTGTGTGGGGTCTCCTTGTCAAGCTCCATCTGTCATAGGGCTGGGCAGGACACTGCTTCCTCCTATTTCTATCAGTAGGCTAGACCCATGGAATTCACTTTCAATTTCACTGACCGCTGCATGAGGGATAGGGCACACACAATTGTACCAAACATGAAATTTCTGCCTTTTGACTGGGCCCTTTCCTGATTTCCAGAGGTTCTCTGGAACCCTCATAGATATGCTTCAGTTCATGTGCTAACCCAATACCTCCATGTGAGGAAAGATGGCCTGGTGTACTGTCTGTTAACATTCATATATTTTTACAATAAGGATGCATTTTAGGAAGGTTTAACTCTTTCCCCAGAGTTGATGATAGATAAAATAGTAAATGTAGAACTTTAACTAAGACTCATCTAAATTTGTTAGGATACCTACACTATGTGTTTTTCCCTTTGAAAACACAGTCTTTCATTTAGTGTAAATATGGAGACAATAGAATTGTGCCAAATTTAATAGATATCAGGATTCAATGTGACCGTCTGTGCAACAAAGCTCTGCTGAGCAAATGTTTATGCAGTAATTTTCCTCAGTTTTGTCTTCTGAGAAAAAGAGTGCAGACACTTAGCAATTTCATTTATGGTCACCTCTTTTATTAGATTAGGGATACTTCAATATATAGAAAATGCTGAAACATTAGATATTCAGAAATTCTTCAGTTGTAACTGGAGGAATTTCCACTCTATCTCATCTAAAAGAACAGTGCTTCTCTACAAACTCAAGAAAAGGCAAATTTCAGTTTAGGGCAGTCTGAAATCTGTGATGATGTACTTATAGCCTTCCCTCCCTTTTCTATGCATGAACCAGTCAATAGAGATGAGAGCCCTGAGTTCACATGGACACATTTTGAAGTTTATGCAACTATAAAGAGCCACTTGAATTTAATATGATTTACTCTTTCTATAGTGAGATTTCACTTAAACCAGTAAAAATGCAATGAAATAATTTACTGGGTAAACTTAATTTAATACTGATACTTGTTTAAAAGGACAATTTGAAAAATACCATATTTAAGTAAATTTAATTTGGAAAATGTCAGCTTACATGTTATCTCTATCAATAAAAGCAAGCCATAGAATTATGATCCTAAGTTTTAGAAGAAAAATGCTTCACATATTTCTTTTTTTCTATATGAATTTGTGGCCAAATCTTTGTGATATATTTTATAATATGCTTACTGAAAACATTTCTCTTCAATTTAATTATTAAATATTTACAAGTGGCAGTGCTAATTGTTTACTTGAAGGAAGCTATTTCTTGAACATTACATAGTGCTTTGGATGCTTGTAGTATAAATTAATATGAAACCTATTTCTCCAATCCTTCAGAATAATGTTTAACAGACCCCAAGTGAAGGTTGTTTAGACTAAAATTAATCAAATTCAAAGTACTAATGGGAATGCATCCTTTATCTACAGAGAGAAGAATTGCTGCCAAGTGGTAACACAGCTGCCTCAGAGAGATGCAAAGTGCTGGTGAGGCCCTCTACAACACTGCCACTGTGTTCCTACCCTCAAGTGCAGTCCTTGCAGTAATCTTAGATGTTTCTTCCTTCACACTGTGTGGTTTACAGTTTGCAATTTAACACTTGCCCAGTTTTCACTTTAAAAGCCCTTAGCATTTCTTTCTTTTTCCTCTTTCACCTGCCATTATTCAAGCCTAGACTCACATATTGAATTCCTGTAATAGCTTCTTGATTAGTTTTCATTCCAGCCTTCCCCTGTCATTATTCCTGCATCCAACATCAGAGAAATATTCCTAAACAACTACTTTCAACTTGCTTTTCTCTGTGCAACATTTCCTTGGGTTTTCTTTGTGGGATAAAATTCAAATTCCAGTGCCTGGCATGGAATCTCCACTACCAGCTGACCGTGTTTGCTCATTCAGCTAATATTTATTGAGGGCTCACTGTGTATTTAGGTTTTTCACTGTGATACAACTCCAAATACCTTGAAATGTTTTGCTTTCATTTTGGAGACTTGTAAAAAATATTTAAGGAAAGTTAAATAACATAGTCAGGTATCAGTTTAAAAATTTTAAAAAGGCAATATGTCTGTGTATGTTCTATATATCAGTAATATATTTGAAAAAATATGTATTGAATAGTAGTACTAAAACATGTCTTATACTATGTAAAGTATATGTGTATTCTATATGCTTTATTTTAATATGTCTGAGTAATTATTAGAAATATAGACACTCCAGTATCAAAAAGAAATGGAAAAATTTCCAAAATAAGTAAAATATTTTTGTGCAATAATTCTGAGAGTTATAGATGAATCCAAATATGTCATACTTATTAGTTATAATTTTGTCTATTAAAGAAAATACAATTGATTCATTTTTCTAGTTGTATAACTAAGCATTGTTGTATGTAGACTCTATGAAACATGATTCCTACTCCTGGAAGTATTTGAATTTGTCTTACCTTCTCATCTCCTGAAAACGTTTGGATTCCATAAGAGAGTTCTGATAAGATATGTGCATGGAAACCCCTTTGGATTTTTTTGCTTTTCTCTGTTCCCTAATCTTCTTTCCACTTGTAAAGACATCTCAGAACGCTCCCTGTTTCTGATGTCTTACACATCAGATTCTGAATGTCTGAGTAAAATCCTCTATTTGTTAAGTTATGGAATGATCTGTGGGTTTTTTAAATTTTATTGTGAGTGTTCATGTGTGTGTGTGTGTGTGTGTTTGTCCAATATTCTGACCATTCTGATGTGTGCAGGAAAACTCTGTACTGAATAAAAAAACCTGTGTTAGTTGATATATTGTCATTTTGTTCTCTGAAAATACACTAAGCTCATATCTACCATAACCCTCCTGAGTTTCCAACTCTTTGATTTAGACCTACCTTGTTTGCTTATTGATTTTTTCATGTAAGTAGGAGGTAAAGTTTTTGAGAAAGGAGCCCTTCTTACCTTTGTTCATTTCTTTTCCCATAAGGTAGTATTCAACAATTAATGTTTTCTCACTAAAGGTTATCTAAGCTAATAGATGAAAGGATGAGCACAATGATGCTACATTAGTGGAAGAATTATTACATGGTGTTGTAAGTTTTGCAGTGGTATGAATTGGGAAGAACTGGAGCATATTCTTGACGTGCATGGCAATATTCTATGCAAATGCCAGAATGAGACAACTTCTCCCTCTGTATACCACCTTTTTCTTCTCCCAAATGTTTTCTCAAGATGATTGGGTTGCTACTCTTCTTTTCATTTTCAGTATGATATGGTTTCTTATTATTCCACATTTGTCAGATATCACCTGTTATTCCTCAAATATGGCTGCTGTATTGCATATTCTGAATCAAACTCTAAGTCACACATTTTCACTGCCACTCTCCTGTAGTCTATGTTTTCCATGATCCTATTTATTTTGAGGTGAGGGTTGATTTTCTAGATACTATGCTAGATTCAGGTTAGTTTATATTTTCTTAAAAAATAGTTACAAAAATATATTCAAAATCTCTGTAGTGTTGCCAAGATCTGCAGATAAAGTTCATAATACTTCCTCTCTTATTGATTTATGTTGCCCTGCTCTTTAAGATCTGCCAACTATTTCTCCCATGGCTCCACGTCACATATCATCCTTTCTTGTCACAGAGGCTATTTTTCATGCCATTATGCGTGATATAACCATGTAGACATATTTCTGAACTGTGTTTTTTATTCCAAAGTTTTATGTTCATTTAAGTCCACTTAAACTGCCTCCTGGATTCCTTCTTCACATCATCTCTTTCCATTCCTCCACTTATCATGTCTTCTAAAGGCATCTTCTTTCAAAATTTGTTCAAACCATGGTACAGATTATATTATATTCCAATTAAAAGTACACTGAGTTCCTTTTAAAAGAATGCTGCCTTGTCCAGCCTTGATATGAATACTTTTGCCTTGTCTTACTGTGTCTTGTTTGTTCTGTTCGGCTGTTGAATCTTGGATGACTGCTTTTCTGAAGAGGAACAGAGGGCCAGTGGATCTGGGGGAGAAGTGGAGTGGGGATTGTAAGGAAGAGTTGGAGGGAGAGGAAACTGTGATTGGAGTGTATTGTTTGAGAGAAGAATCTGCTGTGGAGATCGATCGTTCTGTATGCTGTATATGTGTTGCTCTGCTTGATTGATAAAAAAAAAAATGCTGATTGGCCAGCAGCCAGGCAGGATGTATAGTATAGGTGGGATAAGGAGAGAGGAGAATTCTGGGAGTGGAAGGCTGAGTCAGGAGATGCTGCCAGCTGCCACCACTATGAGAAGTAAGATGTAAAGTACCAGTAAGCCACAAGCCATGTGGTAACTTATAGATTAATAGAAATGGGTTAATTTAAGATATAAGAACTAGATAGCAAGAAGCCTGCTATGGCCAAACAGTTTCAATTATATATGTGTCTGTATGTTTACTTGGGTCTGAGTGGCTGCGGGCCCTGGTGGGACTGGAGAAATCTCCAGCTACAAGAATCTTTTTGCATTAAATAATAAAAATATGTGCTCAATAATTTTTAGAATATTATTTATTTGTGTGTGTGTGTGTATTTAGAGGTTGGAAGAGGATGTTGGATTCCCTGGATCCAGAGTTACAGGCAGTTATGAGCTGCTCGACGTACATACTGAAACCTGAACGAAGGTCCTTGTCTTAGTTATGGTGTACATTACTGTGATTAAACACTATGATCAAAAGCAACTTGGAAAGGAAAGGGTTTATTTCAGCTTACATGTCTGAATCACAGTCCATGATAACAGGAATTGAGGGAAAAGAATCATGGCAGGCATATAGATGCAGAAAAAAAGCCCATGAAGGAATACTGTTTACTGGCTTGCTTCCCATTGCTTGCTCAGCCTGCTTTCTTATACCACCCAGAATGACCTACCCAGAGGTGGCACAGCTCTCTGTGAGCTGGGCCCTCCCATATCAGTAATCAATTAAGAAAATGCCCTACAGACTTCTCTACAGGGTATCTTACAGAGGAGTTTTCTCAATTAATAGTCCCTCTTCACAGATATGTCTTTGTTTGTGTCAAATGACAAAATGAGACAGCAGTCCTCTATATGAGCAGGCAAGACTTTTAATTGCTGAGCCACCTCTTCAACCCAAGGCTCTGTGCTCAGATTTCCTGTTGTTTCCTGAAGAATCTGTAACAAATAATTAAAGTTTCTTGCAGTCCATGCTCAAGATTAATCAGAAATCTTAAATGTGGGCAATATTTTTGTGTAAGAACAATCAAAACTATTAATTAAAATTGTCTTGAACATAATATATAAATATAACATACTTTTAGTGGGAAATAATCACTAATTTAAGTGTATCCCATAATGTAAAAATCAAGGAAACTAAAATATGCAAATATTTACATCTTTTTAATGACCCAAGTACACATTAGTATGTACTAAAAACCAAAGTCTTAATTTTAATCTATTTTTAAAGTAATATTTTGAGAAATACTCAGACACCTTTTTGATAACCTGCTATAATTATGGAATTATATTATTTTATAATATGCTATTTATTATATAATTTGAATTGCAAAGACATAAATTAATGTTCTTTCAAGTAGCAAAAGCCCTTGTTATATAATGAGTTGCTTGATAGGTTTTTATATACCCAATTTATTAAAAGCATCTTAATTAGCTGAAACATTTAAATATCTACAATATGATAATTTTGAAATATGTCATACTTGAATGATCTCTTACATGAGTATTTAAGTCTACAACCGTTATTGTCAATTACAGTAGTCAGTAGAAATTTAATGCATTTATAATATCATACAAATATTCTCCACTTTATAGAATGACTCACAGAGTACATATCTGTTCACAATGTACAGTTCTGAATCATATCATGAACAGATTGAAGATGTATATAAAAGCTTCACTAATATCAAGCAGTGTTGCACAGAAACAGGTTTATGGGAGCTCTTTCTATTAATAGAAGTCAGAAGAAATCTCTTTTACAGGTGTTTTGTATTTCAACTTTTGCTACAGCATTCTGACAATCATGATTATATATATATTATATATATATATATAATATATATATATATAACTTTTCTATTTCCTTAAGAAGAGAAAAATGAAAGTCTCCATCACTGACATGTTCTCCTAGATGGTTGGCCTCGCTGAAGAGGGTAAATATTTTGATGCTTGTGGTCACTAGAACCCTCACAATTTGGAGATGAAGATGAGGACGTTTCATGACCAAATTTAATGCCGCTTGCCTGTTCCAGTCTACAAATGAAAAAGCAATGAGCCGGGCAAACCTGTGCTTTTGGCAGCTTCAATACAGTTAATGAAGGAGCAACAATTTTAAATAGCAATGTCGAGACAAGTTTTGTGTTTTGTTAAGACTGAAAATGCTTCATTATTGTGCCTGTAATTTTATATTTTATGTCTAATAAAATGTAGCCTCTGTATCAGTCTTACTGAGAGTATACAAATAATATAGAATTGCACACATATTTTAATGAGAATGAAATGCAAATATGCCAGATAAGCATTATTTTGAGTGGATGAGGGAAAAGAGCAAACTGCATTTGCTCTAATTTTGTCTGTTCTTTGGCAGATAAACAAAACCTAAATGTATACAGATATCTCTCTTTGCTGAGCAATTTCATTGCAGCCTATAATTGCACGGCTATTAGTGATAAATTCTGATTTACAGCTTAATTGGCCAGAAGTGAATATAGCCTCAAGGTCATTGCAATAAAGATAGCAGGAAGTTTAGGGAGGCACATAAGTTAAGCAAGAGCCTGTGTGGTACAGTGAATGGAGATTTGTTTAAAATATAGAACTCAACACGGGCCCATATTGTGTGGTGCTGACTCCATACACGCAACACAAAAGGTCAATCTAAAGTGTTCACAGAGGCCCTACAATGAAATATTTTATATTTAACAACACTGCTCTCTTGCTTTTTCCCTACAAGGGAGACCAATAATTACATGATGCCAAAGGGGATTAAAAATGGACCAATTAAAGCCTCCAGGAAAGTTAAGCCTTAGAAGAAATGCAGCAGAAAATTGAAGAAAATAGAAAGAATTTCAAAAACTAGAGTTGCACATGCAGCATCACTTTGGGGGCAGCCAGTTATTTCTTCATGAAACAGGGGAAGGTTCAGGATGTGTGGGGTGGCGCTAAGGATGTTAGAAGAGGCAACAAGAGAGACATTCACTTAGGATCTTAAATGTTCCTGTATTCAAATGTAGATTGAGATCTTTAAAAGACATCTTCGTTTCTATATGAAAACAGAAAAAAGGAGGATGTTTTTATTGACTCATAAAGAATTGACTCTCATTTGATAACTATATGATGTGAATTTGAGGTATGATTTGTAAAAGAAAATAACGTGTAAAATTATATAAGACTCAAAGTCTAAAATGAGCTGATCCTTAGAGACAGGAATAAAGTGAGAGGGTGTAAGCATTTTCAACTGCCGACAGTTGAGAAATATCCAGAAAGCTAACAGAATTTCCACTATTAATAGCTTTGCTGTTACCAGGAATTCTAGCATATTTGCCTCATTAAAAGGGGGTGGGTGGGTAAAACTTCTTGAAAATATATAAAAGTAATGATTGTTATGTTAAATATGCATTATATGCCCAGATCAATCATCGTTCACTAAACCAAAGGCTCTGAAGTAGCCTATTTTCAATGGTTTTATATAATTTTCGTTCTTACCAAGAGTGACAGGAAAAGGAAAACAATGTCTTAAAGAGAGATAAAACTTGGGGTCACAGAGTGAAGACCTAGAGCACATTTAAATAAAATGGGTATTGGCAAGAATATCTGATAGGAAAGCTCCAGGGAATGAGGTGGTCACTCCACACACATACACATACCCATCCTCATACCCATACACATACACATACACATACACATACACATACACATACACATACACATACCTCAGAAAAAGTGTCACTGGAAGAGAGGACGTGTGTGTGTGTGTGTGTGTGTGTGTGTGTGTGTGTGTGTGTGTGTGTGAAGACAAGCTATCTGGAAAGCAGGTTTTGGATACCTTTATGACTTCAATTGGTTTGCTTTGTGTATAGACTTTCCTCCCTTGAGATTCCCGTAAGTCTATGGTATTAGGAATTTATAAGAGATTATACTTAGATTTGTGTTTTCCCCTTCTGGTGCTCTTTTTCATCATAAGCACTAGCTGTTAGGGGCTCAAGAGAGCCACAAAATCCCATTGTAAGTAAATCTAGAGGCAGGCAAGGGCCTGTTGCAGACAAATACATGCAAGACATACAGGCAACAAAAGGCAGTTACCTCTGCACAGACATCACTGGGGCTAGAAGCCTAGACATTGTTATTATTTTGGGTGGCCAGGGAAGACTCCATAGGTCTTTATTACCATCTAACATCGGAATTTTAGGAATAAAACAACCCAGAATGGAAACTGTTAAAATAGAGGTAAACCATATCTAACAGGAAAGGAGGAAGATGATAGATCAGTCTCCCAAGAAATCTTTCTGAAACGAAGCCACCATGAATAAGTAGTTAGATTAAATGCTGAAATTATAGTAGATAAAGCAGATTCTATGAACACCTTCGATAGTAAGCCTATTGATGTCAGGCATATGGAGGTTTTGTAATGCCAGCCTGGCTCAGAGAAGGGAAAGGATGATGATGATAATTTCAAAGTAGATCTTGTTTCCTGACACCCATATGGATTTCCATACCATTTTCCTTTCTCAGAAGTTGAATAAGAGGCTCATGTGCTGAGTGAACTCCTAATAGTTGAATTTCAATGAAGGCCCCATAAAGCACCAGCTGTGTGACATTGAGACTGGCATTTAATCTCTTTGAGACTTATTTCCTCCCCTATTCTATGGAGTTCATAATATCTAGGCACTTAGAGTATTTTAAGATCTTTTATTATTCAAAAATTCTGTGAGTTAAAAAATGTTCACTTCTCATTTTTAATGAGCACAGCTACCGTCTTCTTCCTTGATGATCTCAGCTTTCCCATTTTCAGGAGACTGTGGTTACGGTGGCAAGAGTGTTACTGTATCTTGAGTACATGACCTCAAGGGTCTATGTATGGAAAATTGGATCCTCAAGGTGGCCATATGGGAAGTCATTGAGCTTGTTGGGTCACTGAGGGCAGTTTCCTCTGAAGGGATAAATGTAGAATTTTTAAAAGATTGTTATACGAACAACAAAACTTCACCCCTTCTCTGAGTACGACTGTTCTCTCTGAAAGAAATCACACATTTGATGTGAATCCACACAACTAGTTGAATGTTGAGTGAGTTAGTCTGACCAGGTAAAAAGAGAGAGAACAGAATCTCTACAGTTGGAAACTAGAAACTAAAAACAGGAGTACAGGATTGTTGATGCTTTAAATTGATTGCTAAGATGCAACCCAGTAAAAAGATTGGATAATACTTTAAAAGGGAGATGAGGTAAGGGTTGTTTTACAGGTTACAGTGATCCTTATGGAAAATACCTGAAACGTAGAGGTTTGACTGGAGTTAGTCTCCAAACTCCGAGAAGTTAAGTTTCTGTTTTCTTTTACTTGCTTTCACATCACTCATTAAACCATGGAGCTTAGCACTCATCAGTGAAGGATGTAATGGTCTGTTCTGGACACTTAGGAATTTTTGTGGAAACTGGCCTTTTTTTGGAATGGAAACTTTGAATAGCAAGCATATACCTTACTGTTATATCCATTTGGCAATACAGAGTTTGCCACAGTGGATGTCAGGAGAGAAGAATTGCTCCACTCCACCTCTCTGATCGTTTGTAATACTATCATCATTATGGAGCTCATACTTTTCACGGTGATATCTCAACAGACAGCACAAGAGACAGAAAGGTTGAAAAAGAGTGGCTGCCAAGATATCTCAGCCAGTTAGGACACTTGCTACCAAGCCTGACTACCTGAATTTGATGCCTGGGATCCATATAATGTTAGAAGAGAAGCAACTCTTGTAAGTTGTCCTCTGATCTCTACAAGCACTCTGCAGCACAAGTCTGCCTGGTTGCATGAACACACAGATGCTTAAATAAATAAATTATTAAATAATAAAAATGAAATTGCCATGCAGGCCTGGTAACCTAAATTTGATCCTCAAAATCCATGTAAAGGTGTAAGGAGAGAACCAGTTCCACAAGATTGTGTCTTCAAACTGCCACCAACCTGCCCTGCTGTGGCATTCACACCTCCTCCACATACCATGTGTACTTACTTGTGAAAACATGTATGATTACAAAAAATCAGAAAGTAAGAACAAAAGAAAGAAAGGGTAAGGAAGAGAGAATTAATGAGGACAGAGGAAGAAAGAAAAAGAAAGAAACGTGCTGTTATGAACTGATTTCTATATGACCCTTGTTTTAAAAAAAAAGTTGTATGATCATGATCTCTATTACTAAAAGCAAAGCTAACAGAATGTGTCATAACAGAGAATTCATATGCAGAAAAACCTAATTATGAAGCAAGCAATTTCCAATTAGATTTTAAAAAGATAACTGAGCTTACAAAGGTGAGGGACTTGTTGCTTGTCTTTAACAGTAATTCCTAATGGGTACTCAGGTCAATCTTGGTTAAGTATTTTCATTGAGCTCCAGGGGAATTATCACGGTCCATGAATGCACTGATTTATTCTTGAGATGTGTTTAAAGTATATTCATTTTAAGAGACTGGAAATTTAAAAGTTGGTTTTAATTTCTCAAAGACGTTTTGGAGTTTTGCTCGGGAATTGGAGTTGAGGATCAGAGTTTGACTTCTGTTTTGAATGTTCAAAGTTGTCGAACTCTTTAGTTCCTGTCCCAGAAAATCTTCATGGTATATTGCTCAAAGATGCTCATTTGGCTTCCTTAAATGAATGTGGCTGCTCAGGGCTGGAGAAATTGCTCAGTGGTTAGGAGTCATTATTGCTCTTGCAGAAGTCCTCATTTGGACCTACTAACAACATCATGGCTCACAAACTTCCATAACTCCAGGCCCAGGGGTTACAACATCCTTTTCTGGCTTCCAAGGTTTCTGGCATGCACATGGTGCATATACATACACTCAGTCATACAGATACACAAAATATAGAAGTAAATATTAAAAGAATAGAACTATTTCATACACAATAAAAAGTAATCTCAGGAATTAGCACTTTTTGTATTTTTTTTAAAAATATATCTATTTTTGGTCGCCAATTCAAGGTTACCAATAACAATATAAGGCTCACACTGCCTAAAAGTTCATCAAGTAAAACACACTAAAATAAATTCAAATATTGTTAGAAATGGTTACTGTTTGTTATCAAAAAAATGTTACTTTATTTGGCATTGACTGGCATACTCATTTAGTCAATGCAATCCAGAAAATGAGAAATTTTCTTTTTTATTTTATGTAAGTATATACTATTTTTACAAAATTACGGCTTACATCATAACATTTTCATATTTGTGTACCAGTTGGGAAACTATACTGATTTTAAATATGTAATCAACATTATGCAGGTGTTTTCTGAATTATAAAGATAAACGTGGTCCAGTGGAGGTTGACCCACACACTCATTTCTTTCAGTTGTTTGTCTTTTGCTCTTTCCCTAGGTTGCAGATTGCTCTCTGTGATTCAGTTCTGTGTAGAATTTGGTGCATAAATTTGTACATATTGCATATCCCCTTAGGACAGAGTGAAGAACTCTGTTCTCCAAACTATGGATGTATAACACTAGTGACACATGAGGGAGTTAAAAATCAATTTTTAGATACATTTAGTTTTACATGGCTGAGTGTGTGGATCACTCCATGTATGAGCACAAAGTATGGCCTGGCACTCACAGAGGTCAGAAGAAGGAATCAGATGCTTAGAAATGGAGTTACAGACTATTGTGTACCACCACGTGGATCCTGGGAACTGAAGCAGGAATCCCTGCAAGAGCTGTAAGGACTCTTCATTGCTGAGACATCTCCCTGTTCCCAAGGAAGGGATGTAGATGATGCTTTAGGTGTACATTTACTTAACTGAGGTTGGCAAAGGAGCAGAGCTGAACAGATGGCCTAACTTGATTAATTCATGGAACTTTTACTGTGTCTCAGGTGCTGAACTAGACACTTTCCCCACATTACCTGAACTTACCACCATCCTTTGGAAGAGTGGTTAAAACTCTTATGTGGTTTTTCTTGGCGACTGGGTTGTTTTTGTTGCCTTACTTGTTTTCTACATGCATGAATTATCTTTATTATTGAATGACAGGATTCATGTACCCAAACTATCAGTGGGCTTGTTATGTAGTCCAGGCTAACTTCCAACACATGATTCTTTTGCTGAATCTCCAAAGTGCTGATGATGTGTTTGCAACCCTCCATAGCTGCCACTGAGTTTTGTTCTTCAGTCATCTTATTCCTCTTTTCAATCCTAACAGCCACGAAACACCTATAGTTATTTAAATAATAATATTCTATAGTGTTTAAGTATTAAAACTTACCTTTTATATCAGCATAAATGTTACTATTTCAGAATCAAAGAGCTTGTTATAATTCTTACAATCAAATGTTAAATAAAATAGATAAAATCATCGAATTACTACATAACTAATAAAAATGTACACCTTATATATTTCTTAAAATGTGTCACACATCCACAGTTTTAGAAACATGATTCTACAATATGTTTTCCATCATAGGCTGTGTGAAGCAGGAGTCAATGTACATGGAGAAGGGCTAAGTTTTCACAGGAGATTTAAAGGAAATTTGAATCTCAGAAAGCACTGAAAATTATTCCTTGAGATGTTAAAAATATTGACATTTGTAAGTATTTCTGGTTTTCTACCATTTTATCTTTATATATGTCTTTTATACAGTTGAATATAATTTATAAATGCATAGTAATAAGAGGCATATTAAAAACTTTACCGATTAGATTGAAAGTGTAAATTTAAGGGTTTTATACACAAAGCTTAATCCTACCCTTCCCTTCCTTTTTCCTTACCTTTGAGGCTTTAGCTTCAATCAGGAAAACCTGGGTGAAAATGTCACGTTTCTATTGGCTTAAAACTCCATAATCTTTGTTCCCAGAGGTATTCAGCAAAAAGGTATGAACATAACCAAACTATAACTTATTCAAAAATTTTGCTTAATTATTTCATGAAATAAAAAGGTAAAATGCAAAAATAATGATCCAGATTATTTTTTAATTTTGAAATTCATATATATCATAAAATTGAAACATTTTTCATACAGCACTGAATATAAACATGACTAGATCTGAACTTGTTTGGCAAAAATACCTGATTTGAAATGACATGAGGCTATATCCTCTAGTCTACTTAGTGTATACATATATATCCACATATGATATATAATTATTTTTACTTTCATATAATATTCTGCCCTATGTTTTCTGAACAGGTTGTATATTACTATTGTAGTATCTAATAATTGTAAGTTTGAGACCCAGCTATAGCTTCAAAGATATCCTATATAGGTTTGTGGAGTTGTAGGCAAAGCCCTTTATAGTTTGCAAAATATAATTTTATTATGGTAATTATGATTAAATTACAACTGTGATGAATGGAAATCCATTGAATTAAAATTCAGTGTACCTTCCTATATAGTTTTTCAAGAGATTATAAAAATGCAACTACTTTTATGAGTGGTTGGACCATCTTACATATTAGTTCATCATATTATATACCACATATCAAGTATATATATATATACATATATATATATATATAAAATATTTTTAATCTTCCAAGGCACTATTTATTTTAACCTTTTATTTTATTTCATATGAATGTGTAAGGCTATTGCATGTGCATGTATTTCTGTGCATCACATGCATGCCCAATTCCCACAGTGGTCAGAAAAGGGCATTGAATCTCCTGGAACTGTAGTTACACACAATTGTAAGTTGCTATATTAGTGCAAGAAATTGAACCAGAGTCTGTGGAAGACCAGCTGGTGCTCTTAATCACCGAGCCCCTTAACTCTCCAGCTCCTCAAGTTATTCTTAAACTCTTTTCTAAATGTAAGTCTAAGATTTGGTTCAGTTAATAATTACTACTGATTCTGTGACCCCATTTAAAAATTATTATTTGTATGCACACGCCCTGTGTGTGTGTGTGTGTGTGTGTGTGTGTGTGTGTATGTGTGTGTGTGTGTACTTGAAGTGTATGCTCATTTGTGCAATATGTTCACAGAAACACATGTGCATTAGAAACCATGGAAGCTAGATGTGAATATCAAATGCTTTCCTCACTCACTTCCACCTTAGTTTTTGATACAGGGCCACTCCCTGAACCTGTAGCTCCCTAGACTTTTTGGCCAGCAAGCCCAAGGAGACTCCTGTCTCCCCCTTCCCTGTGCTGGAATTACAGACTTGCACCACTACATCTGGCTTTTACATGGGTACTTGGGTTCCAAATGCATTTTCATACTCACAAAGCAAGCACTTTACTGGCAGATCTATCTTCTCAGTTCAAAAATTTACTTTTTAAAATAAAAATCTGCAAAGCATATCACGATTTAGGATTGAATGATACATAGCTGCCCATTGATAGTTTTGATAAATGTGAGTTCCTTTTATGCACAAAGACATCTTACAAGCACCTGCACTTTTTGCTGAGATGGGAGACCTAACATAACAAGCTCATGGCCTTGTCTCAGAAGACAAAGATGAGCCATCAGGGAAGCACATGAGTTAACTCACTATTGAGGGATAACTTTAAAAGGGATGACATGACATACAATAGCAGTTATCACTGAAATGGAAAACTCTGGAGATCCAGGCAGATTTTGTGCTAAGAATGGTAACATAATTAGGGGGAAAAATGATGGCAGTTCTGTATGTGCTCGCTGACATCACCATTGAGCCTGATTCTAAGAAGAAAAATAAAGGCCAGCTGAATGTTCCTGTGTAGAGTGGCAAAGAGAGGGAAGAAATGAACGTCTGCCTATTCTTAAATATTTTAATGCAAGTAAGAAATTTGCCAGTGAAATAATGTAAATTCTTTGGAATTCAGTATTTTGCACCATCAAACAATGTATAAATACATGTGATAAACAGTAGAAGCATAGTCCACCCACATCACACATGTGCCAGTCACTCCAGACTCAAATGAAAGCTGAAGTATTGATGTTCATTGCTGACTGGAGGCATGCACGCCAATATGTTTAAAGAAAATTGTGACCACTTGAAAGTGCTCTTAGCTTGAGGCTGTTTTGGGGCATTTTCTGTAAGTCAGACAAGGAGAGCTGATGTGGCTATTTTTAGGACAGGAGTGTCAATAAGGTCATTTTGAAGACATTAGTCTAACTTTCTATAATTTATTTATAAATTCACCATGCAGCTATTTATATACATATTCATATATTTTACTTTCTTATTGGCGTCTGTGTGTGACCCCAGAGACTCCTTGGTTTATTGTCTTAGCCAAGGATATAACTCTAATATCTTAGTCAAAAAGTGACTTTCCTCAAGACTGGAAGTCTTTACACTCATTTTGGGATGCTCTGAGTATTCATACTTTTTGTGCTTATCCATACTTTGTGTTTAAGAAGATATACCTGGACACATGCAGGTGTCCACATCTGTGACATACTTATGTCAGCTGAGGGAATAGGCCCAACTGGTAGAAAGTATCAGTAGAAATTAAAAAGTATGTGCAGGGGAGGTAGCTCAATCAACTTGATATACAAACATGATGATTTGATTTTGTGTCTCAAGAAACAAGGTGTGGGTGGTGGAGTAATGGATCCGTTGTTAATAGCCTTGGTGTTCATGCACAGGACCAGGATTTGGTTTCCAAAACAAACACCATGAACTCACAACCATCACTTGAACTCCAGATCCAGGGAATCTGACTTCCTCACCTGGCCTCCAGAGGCACCAGGCATATAAATAGAAAGCATATATTCATGCAGGCAAAACATTCACATACATAAAATAAAATATTAAAATGAAAAGAAACAAGGTAAACAATATCTTAAAAAATCTGAAATTGATGACTGGTCCCCATATGCACACATGTACACACATGCACACCACACACACACACACACACACACACACACACACACACATACATATGCACACACACAATTCTAAAGTCATGAAAATAACTAGAGTGATTTTCACATGAGAAGGGTAGAATTTCTGATTGATTTTCTGAATGTTACGTTTTTCTCTGTGAACACAGGACTTCATTGGTACTCACAACCACATTACATCTGAGCATTTATGGTCCTTGATTGCTTTGCAGTTTACCACAAGCAGTGAAGGCTTTAGTGAACAAGACATTGGGAAATTTACAGTTGCATGTTTTGCATTTTTAGTGCATTTGTGTTTTGATTAGTTAAATTCATTTTTTGCAGTTGATACAGTTAATGGGACTTATTTTCCTGATAATCAGTTGTGAATTGCTCATTTTTAGAGTTGTATACCTTAAAAAATAGACAAATAAAGGAATTATTGTGGGTAGCCACATTCCATTTAGTAAATTATGCAATACAGCATGCTAAAAGATTTTATTGTAGCCTATGGCCATACACTGTGAAGTTACCTTTCTTAACTTTTCTATGTTAAAAATTGGATGTTAAAACTTATGTATTTACTACTAATAAAATAATGGTTATCATATTTTCCATAAGGAAAAAAATTCCATGTGCCAATATTCGTATTTTTTTATATTGATGAAAAATTATTGAACCACAGTGTTTCAATTATCTCACATATGGCTACAGAAAACTAAAGGTCAAGATGTAAAAAGTGAAGTGAAGTTCCTTGCATTCATTACTCATTTTCAAATTAATTATAGAAAAGTTTCTGATTTATAGAAAAAAATCACATATAATAAAGTTTTCTTGTGGTTAAGCTTCATTTCCTTCACTATTACATTGCTATATTCATAATAATGCATGAAATACTATATACATTACTAAGAATAATCCATACTTTACTCATATTTCTTAATGTTTGTGTGATACCAACTTTTGTTCCAAAATTTCATTCAGAATACCATATTATGTTTAATCATTTTGACCCTCAGGTTGCTCTTGCCTAGCACATTCAAGGTTATTCCTTTATTTTATTTTTTGTCTGTTAAAGAAATTATTCATGTTCTCACCAGGTAGCTGAAAATATAAGCACTCTCTTGTTCTCTAAATGTGAACCATGACACAAGCAAAACCCATATCTAAAAGAACACACAGAAAAACATATGAACACATAAATATGTACACTTAAATTATTACTGATTTTTTAAATCCCTTAAAGATCATGCATGTTAATAACTCACACTTCCTTTGGACAAGCCTCAGGCATCTGAAGTCTTTCCAGCAATATATCTGGAAAGTACATATGGGAAATATCCTTTGATAATTATTATAATACTGCTACTCATTCCATTAATATGTGTGTCTTCATGATAATTAGGAGGAAATTTCATAGCAAGCTATATTCTAAAAGTTGGTACTTAATGCAAATAAAAAGTGATTTTCACATTACTAGCCCCCTGGAGTATTGATACAAGGTCTTTCTTATATCTCTCTGCCTAAAAATTGGAGCTTATTTTAGAATTTTAATTGGATGGTAGAGCATTTGGGACAAGAGCTCGATTAAGCTATCCACTAAAAATATTAATAAGTTTGAATAATCAAGGAAGACTTCAGAATAAAGACATCTAAAATGGGGCAAATGAAAGAGATAAGTTAATTTCACAATTACCCTCCAGCTACCCTAATGGACAAAATAGATAAATTGCATTGCCTTCTTTGCAGGCTAAAAAGTGCTATTTATGTTAGGCTCATCCATTTGTGATCAGTTTGATTTTTGACAGAGATAGCTAATTTTACAGAGAAAGAATGTTTGGAATAGGTTCTATTCCTGTTGCAGATTCATATATGTTTAAAAAGGTGCTATTGACTATTGCAGATTAAACTCAGCAGTTCTAGCAGCCAAAAAAAATCAAAGACCTTGATATTTATGTTAATCTCTATTTTCAAAAGTCTGGATCACAGCCTTGCAAGTAAAACTTACAGCTCCAGATAACTCTGAAAGAAAACACAAGGCATTACTATTGTATTTGGAGAATAGTGAAGTGAAACGGAAATAGGAACATTAATTGAACAAAAAATACTTATTTCATGAAAGAAAAGCAATTGGTAAAGGAAGCTTCATTGAAATCCAAACTTCCCCTTCACTAACAGTTATCATTAAGAAAATGCAACTGGAGAAATTACTTGTAGGAGATAGATCTCTCAATAGTATTAAGTAAAGATTACACAATGAACTTAAAACCATTAACAATGATAAGATAAAAAAAAAAACCCTGAATGTTCAAAAAAAGTATTCTGTGCTCCTCATTTGGAATCTTCACACTAAAATGATTCCACTGGAAAACCTTGTGTAGTACATTCACTTCAGCGCAGTGACAATTTTAAAGTAAGTCTGATAAAACCAAATAAGAATAAGCATGTAAAGCAATATAAATTCTAACCTTACCCATGGAAGAATAAAAAGGAAAAATCACATTGACAATTGTTTCACGGTTTCTCATGAATTTCCACATCTCTTGACCATTCCATTCAGGAACTTGAAAGAACTGAAGACACATATCCACAAAAGACATAAAAAAAAGTTTGAATTATGCTGTACTGGGGACTGCACCCAAAGCTTTGTGCATGCAAGGCAAGCACTCTACCAACTGAACTGTATTTTCATTCTTACATTTCTATTTGCCATTTTAAAAAATTAATATATAATCACATCATTTCTCTATTTTCTCTCCTCCTCCTAGACTGTCCTATGTTCCCCATGATTCCTTCTCAAACTCTTGACCTCTTTTTAAAAATTTTATTGTTACATACATGCATGTAAATGCGACCCATTTTGTCAGTTTAGTACTGGTTCTGTGTATATAGTTTCAGGCCTGCCTTCTGGTACTGGAGAACTACCACGTTGGGGGCTTATCCACAGGGAAGACTAATTCTCCCTCACTCAGCAGTCTTAACTGTCTGCAGGTCTTGTCTAGAGGTGGGGCCCCATGACCTTTCCTTCTTCTACCTTAGCATGGCTAGTGGTGTCATTGTTCATATTTTGTTTAGGAACCCATATTGTTGTGATTTCATGGGTGTAACTTCCTGGTCAATTCTAGAAGACACAGTGTCCTAGCAGACTTCCTGTTCTTCTGGTGCTTAAGTTGACTACAATGTCACATGAATTCTTCTGAAATTATTTCACCCGGGAAAATGTCAAACTGTCTTCATTAGCAGATCATGCAAGAAATATGTTTGAGACTGACACCTTTCACAGGCTTGATGCAGGCAGAGGGGCTTGGATCTGCCTCTACTGAATGTACCAAGCTCTGCTGAGTCCCCATGGGAGGCCTTACCTTGTTGGAGGAGGGAATGGGGAGTGGGTTGTGGGGGGAGGGGAAAGGGGTGGGGAGAGAGAAGAGAAGGGGATCTATGATTGCTTTGTAAAATGAATAGAAAATTCCTTAAAAAATACATTTAACAAAAAAGCGATACAAGAAAAGTTTGAAACACGTCTTACTTATAATAGCTCAAATTGCAAGTAAAATAAATGGCCATTAGGAGGAGAATGGATAATCAAATATGGTATAGCTAAAATTTGAACTATAATATTTGCATTCTTCCCATATATCCAAAGGAAATAATGTACACATTCTCTCATCTATTGCTTTTCAATACTTTCTGAAGACATTTTTTCCCTGAACAGCTAGGAAATCAGCTTCATTTTCTCATTTTTTATCTATATACTTTAACTGCATGAAGATAAGGAGATTTATAGAGGTTTTATACAACTATCCTATGCTGATTTTTTTCTTTTCTGTTGTAGTATTATCATAACATTTATTGATTGGTTTGGGTGCATTGGGCTCCTTTTAATTTAATTGCTGGTACAAGTTTGAGAGATTATCCATAAAAATTACTTGTTCAACTTTGTTCCACTTTACTTCTCAGTATCCCAAAACAGAGCTATTTATTAACCACTCCAGTCCCTGCCCAGCTTCCTTTCAATGGCCATGTCCTGTTGGGTTATTGGGAACCTTGATTCTATCAGTAAAATGGTGTATATGAGCTGAGGGAAGAGATTCAGAATGCGAGATACAGTGAAAATTTTAGGAGCTTAGGAGATGAGAAGCCAGGCATCAGCAGGTATGAACAAAGAGTAAAATGAAAGTATTGTATTACTAATATAATTTATTGAAAAAAGTATGGAATGAGCTTTTTGCCACTCTCACCAAGAAGCTCACTCAACTTCTTCTCTTAAATGGGACCTATGCATCCTCTGTGATACTTTGTATTATTTATCAAAACTCATTCCCCTCACTTCCCCATTGTAAGTAGACTATGTACCTTATTGGTGCTTGACATATGCATGCTCATGTGGCATACTTGGCCACAGCAATGACAATATCACATAGGAGTTGTGAGTGTGCTTGCTCAGTTTTACTCACTTTCATGAGAAGAAAAATACTGTAAGTAGCCTTTCATTTTCAGCACTGGCGGGCAGGTGAAGTAAATGGGAGGAGCTCAACTGGCAGCCGGAAATAAAGAACAAACATCACCTGATTTGTTGTTGCTACCGCAGGTGGGTGCCACCAGGGGCCCACACACTGCAGAAGATAGCTGTGCACGCAGCCCAAAACATTCGGAGATAACGTATTGTTTGGGAATATTTCGAAGGTGCAGACTATCTGGAAGCAGCAGTAAGTGACTGGGGTAATCTTTGGGAGTTCGTAACTGTGTTTTACTTCCTATTTCCTCTCTCTGCTTCACGCTGTAGGTTAAAGGCACGATCTCTCACCTGTCTATTCCTGTCGCCAGGCCTGCCGCTTGCCGCCATGCCTTTGCCCCACCATGATGGACTCATCACTTGGAGGAACTGAAATAATTGAAAATAAACTTTCTCTTCTCAAGTTGCCTTTGGTCATGATGCTTTCTTTACAGTAACAGAAAACAAACTAAGTGATTAGAAAGTAAGAGTCTAAAATGCTTTTTTAAAATAACCATATGTTTTATAAATTTCACATAATACTGATTCCCTGTCATCGAGAAGAAATAAGAAATCTTTTGTTTCCACTTGCAAAAACACTTCACAGTTACAATATTTAATTTTGGATAAAAAATACTGACAGGAGAAGGAGTTAGAATGCTGGACCTATCGATTATGACCCTCCAGAGAGATCAACAAAGGTGAAATTATTTCTTCGCCATTTCTGAGGTTCTGTCAGTGACCTTAGAGAAAAAGTAACACAGAAAATTATTTTTCTATATTTCTGTGCTATTAAATATCTAAGTAATGATAATATTGCAAAAAGACTATAGTATGCATGAAGCTGAACTTTGAATAACATGGAAAGCAATTTCTTTCCAATGAATAAGTCAGTATCGATGTCAAAATCACTGGCCCCTTCAGATCCACTCCCCATTCTGGTGATTACAAGCCATTCTCACAGAGGAACACAGGACTTTTGTGGTATCCATTGAATTACATAAGACAAGGCACAGAAAAGAGAAAATTTATAGAAAGGACCCCTACTAAAAATATTCAGTCTGACTGTAAAAGATCCAGCTAAGTAAAGACAATAAGATAATTCATTACTACTTTTAATAATTCTTTTCCAGGAGAAAAGATATATTGGATAATACCTCTGAAATAATTTGGCAATAAAGTCACATGGGGAAAAGAAATATACATTTAAGCAATCCTTGTGTTATCCCAAAGCCCACAGGCTTTTAGAGGTTTCTAAAGGCAATTAAATGAGTAGATCTGTGTCACTTGCATACTTTTCAAATTTGTTTCAGTCAGCAATTTTATTAGTGGGTTTATGTGTTTGAGCTCTCCATTTCATCTTTGCTCATTTAAAAAATAGCAAATATAGGCATAAATCTGCATTCTTCCCATGCATACAAAGTCAGGAAAGATCACACGTTATGCAGTGGAAACCTCCTAATCTCTTCACACTATTTCTGGGACTGCAGCAGGCACTTGTTGGTCTGGAGAGGCTATGCTCTGGAATATGTGGCCTTCCCTGACCGCTTGTCTTGAAAAGCATTTATGTCACCTCTTTCACAAGTTACTCCCACTATTCAATACAAATCACTTTGTGTTATGTATCAGCCAAATGTCAGGGCTGCACCAATATGGAAGCACAAAATCCTTTCCTGAGCCCCCTCTGTGTCCACCACTGAGCTGGGTGTATCCTCCTTCCTCTGAACAGACTTACTGGGTGACACGAGTTTTCCTCAGGACATGAAGAATTTTAAAAGGTGGCTGACACCATGTCTACACAGCCACTTCGAGTTGCCAGTGTTAGAACAGTGACTGTATACGGCCATTTGTCCATTTCAGTTAAAACACGGGAAGGAACTCAGTGACGAAATTGAAACAGAGCAAGATTTATTGATTGACTGCTTTTACATTTTCTTGTTGGTTCTCTAACACTCTATAGTCATAAATTATTTGTTTCAGTTGTACATTCTTATTATACCTTTGCCTGGAAAATGTATGAATACATACATTCTTCTGTTAAGTCAGATCTGTAACCAGAAGACTTTTCAGAAAATTCTATTCTTGCCTCTTTCAATTTTGAAGATAAAAAGTTATGAGAGTTCTGAAGCTATGAGAAAGAGAGAAAGAGAGAGAGAGAGAGAGAGAGAGAGAGAGAGAGAGAGAGAGAGCACGCCACCACCACCCTCCCAAACCAGATCCCTTCATTTTGACTGCATAACAATCTAGAATGATGATGATAATAATATGATGCTCCTACCAGCAGGGTCTGACCCTTAACTCCCAATTCTATTCCCGAGGAAAGCTATAACTGTTTTATTAACCTAGGAAACTTTTTTCATTTAAGCAAAATGGGAAAAGTAATAATCATATTACCATTTACATTAGGTTCATGAGTTCAAATTATATTTGCTAGTTTTGATCAAATTTGAAAATATAGTGAACAGCAGTTAACCTAAAGAGAAAATATTCAATATTAGTTTTATAGATTTCTAAGTTCCAAAATCTTTATATGTAAAATAAATTTTCTATTATGTAATATTTAATATGATATAGGAAATTTAAAAGCACCATATGAAAAATTCTACTTCTAAAATTAATCATGTCATAGTGATTTTTTCAATTGTATTAGGTTGAGTCATGTTAAATATAAATCTTTCATCTCATGTTTTCATTTAACATTAATGTGTGAATTTTAAAATGCTAAAACCCTTCAAAATGTTTAATGAGTACAAAATTTCCTGTGATATACATCATGAATATTTCATTTAATTTTCCTTTATTTTGTATACTTTGAATTTTTATGATTTTGATATTATAAACATTGATATGTTAAGCAGAAAGAGATGGCTACAGATGGAATTCTAAGGTGAAAAAATTTACTGATTAATCTTTTTATAAATAAAATGTATGTATTGACATAAAAAGTCCTGTTTATAAAACTGTGGCTTCCTTTTTTCCTCCTCTCTCTTTCTGTTGAGACGGATATTACCAGCACTGTTAGCCGATCCATTCTTTCAAGCCATTATACACTAAAGTTTCTCTCACTATTTCTTAATTTTTCTTCTTAAGTCACCAATTATTACTTTCACCACAGAAAAGGATGTATTAGCCTTCTACAGCTTCATGCTTCCCACAGCATCCGGAAGTATGCACTAGCCTTTCCCTGCAGCATACTTCCCACAACAGCCAGTTTGTCCTCAAAACACATTTAGGACATAATATTAGTAATTTCATGACTTATTGATAAAGGTACATTAAAAGTTATGTTTGTGCAGCTTACTTTTATCTCTGAAATTTTTAGGAATTTCACACATTCTCATTTCTACAAAACTAAAAAATACAGGCATCCACATTTTTGTCTAATGTAGAAAGAACTGTGTGCCCTTAACCCAAACATTTAACCCAACCATTTCTTTGGAATTTATTTTACTTAAGTAGTGATTCTTTTTCTCGTATTACCTATGTTCTTCTCTAGAATTCTCAGTATTAATTTTTTTTGGCTGGTACTTTGTATTTATTCAGTTTTAACTCACCTGTATTCCAAAGATTTAATTTTTTTAAATTTCTGTTTATTTTGAAATTAGAGAAGATCTGCTTCTGCCCTCTTTTTCAAAGTGAATTTTATACTTGCAATAAAGCAGGAGTATTACCTTTTATCTATTTGTAAAAGCATGTGGTAGAAAAACACACAATTTTTACTCTGGTTGCTTTCTATGTGAGTTTCATCTTTATTTCTCAAATCAGTTTACTGTAGCTAGTCACTTGTCGGGGAGTGGTGATGCTGGTAATGACTTTAAAATCTTGCAGTATTTTGTTGGAAATGAAAAGTGTGCTATCTATTTATCCCAGTGCCGTAGAAGGTGAGTCTAGAGGATGAGCACAATGATGCACTGGGACTCAGCAAATAGAAGTTTTCTCCTAGTTAATGCTGTAATGTGTGTGCTGTTTAGAGACCTTTTTATGTTTTCTCTGGCATAAAATTCCGATCTTTACTAGAGACTGAATGATTGTCTAGTTGGGGTAGTTGATAAGAGTGTGCAAAAAAAAAAAAGAAACAAAAACAAAAACAAAAACAACAACAACAACAAAACGTGGTGGGTCTTGGCTTAAGAATGGTTATAACTGTTTCTTAAATTTCCAAGTAGTGTTTGCAACACATACTTCTAAATATATATATATATATATATATATATATATATATATATATATATATATATACTAATTATAGAAACACTGTGAATTTGCTTTGATTTATCTAAGTTTTTAAACAATTTCCACTTTCCAAAATATAATTATTTTTCTCCCTATTGCTCTTATTATTGCGCAGTTTTGCTTAATGATTCTGTTTTTGTTTTCCAAAGCAAGACTGATACTCATTATCTATATTCCTACCAAGAATACAAAACCTCAATTGAATATAACTTTGTGCCAACTTTTTTTTTTTTTTTTTTAGCAGTACTGTACCAGCTCACGATCTTAGTGCTGTCTAGGAGCTTTTGATTATTTATTTCACACCACAGCTAACTGGCAACCTGACACTAGCTCAAGGAAGTTTATTTGATAACAAAAGTTTCTAAAATGTCACAACAGTCCAGACCCAAACTGGGTCAGAATGACCCTCTGTCCAATGTGTCAAGCTAAATTTACAACACAAAAGAAAGGGAATAGCAGTTTACTGATTTGTAAGAACTGGCCTTTGATTCATATGAGCACAATTTGATAGACTTCAGCCCATAAACTCAGCCCAGAAACTCAGTCACATAGTTATACACGTGACATGCTTGCTTACTTAGTTAAGTTGATGTTCACTTTCACTGTATATGATGGCCTCTTTGGGAAAAAATACAATTTAAATGTAAAAAATGATAACATATTCTGATACAATATTATAACAGCAGCAGCACAGCTTTTTATTAATGCTGACAATTTGATATGTATAGATACAACAGAAAAATTAGCCTAAAGTCTTCATTACAGAGATAAAAATAGAACACTCTTGCCCACAATTTACTCATGGAGATCTCATCTATTTCTCCTTCCCAGGGCAAGGGTAGGGCATGGG
>CABHPP010149382.1:4244-40988 GCA_902168425.1 Peromyscus attwateri
CTCTCTCTCTCTCTCTCTCTCTCTCTCTCTCTCTCTCTCTCTCTCTGCAATGGGATCAAGCAGTCCTCCACTCGAGCCCTTTGCAGTAACAGGGAGAGCAGGCTGTGTAGCATTGTACCTGGTTTAAGCCTTCTGTTTTATAGAGGAGTGTAATAAGTAGCATACCATAGATTGCTGATGGTTCAGATGTACAAGCAACTGGGCGGGGGGGTGGGGGGGGTGGGGTTGAGAACCCTGGTTTCCTGTCTGTAACCCTGTATTCCTTCTACAATAGATTTGCTGTGTACATGTAGGAACCCTGAAGCACGTGGGATAGGACTTTTATTACTAGAGTTCTGTACCTTACATTTTTAGCTTTAGAAAACTCTGTTCACTAAATATCAGTGTCAATTTTGTCATGACATCATCTTAAAGGTTTCCACACTGTTTACACCGTCTCCCAGGTCACTACCAATATTGTGTTGCCTACTTTTATTGCACCGATATAATGCCATGTTGCCCCAGACTGACTACTTAATGTTTCATGGCTTTGGATGAACTTCCAGGATAAGCTGAGGTGGAGTAAAAATAAATAAACCTAGTGTGTGAACAAGCTTTTATGAAATACTACTTGGAGGTTTCAAAATATACATTGACTCAGCTTTTAAGAAGAGAAAAATAACCACTGGGTTTTTCATTCTTAAACATTGATTGTGTGATTCATTCATATGAATTATAGATGAAAATTACTGAAGATGACTTGTGGATCAGGACATATGCCAGACTCTATCAGAAGTTGTGTTCTTCTACGGGAGATGTTCCCATTGGGATCTACAGGACGGAATCTCAGAAACTAACCACATCTGAGGTTTGGAACTATGAAAGCCTTTTTGCTGTGATGTTTACTCTAATGAATATAGTCATTCATAAACATGGTAACTGATTTGACACAAATGCAATAGAAAGTGAAAAGGCATTCTATGTAAATCCACAGAGTAAATTTTCAATAACTGAAGTCTCAACTATTTCAGAAATTATTGTCAGGGAGAGGCTTTTCTAGCATTTGTGGATATTGGGTTCCAGTCTCCTTTTGTAAGATTAGCCACTGCTAGAACATTTTAAAGAATCAGAATAATTATGTCTCCCTATGATTCTGAGATAGAAAAAAGCCTCCAAACTGCCTGTTTCTAATATATTTTCTGGCTGCACATATTAGCATTTGGAAGGAAACAAAGCAAGAAAAGTCATTAAGCATCAGAATGAATGTTTCTCTGTCTGTACATTGAAAATTAATGTAAAGCAATAAAAAAGGTCAAGGAACAGAGCCTGATTTTCTAAGAAAAAAAGAGTAATTTTATCAGGAACTAGACCTATTAATATGGAAGGAAAGCTTTTGATGACCACCTGCAACTGAGAATATATCTTCTGTATTTTGATTTTTTCATATCTTGTGTTCTAGGTGATTTTTATAATCTTAGTAAAATACAATGTTTAAATTAGATTATGTTCTTACATAAAGTTTTTAGATAAATATACTATCCTACATATATATATATATATATATATATTATTTCTTAATATAAAATTTGGTTGATATTCGTGAACTATTTCTTTTCAAACTCCAAAGTTATGATAAATCACAAAGACATTTTGGCTAGCTGGATCTTTTCTTCTTAAGCAAAATCATAAGCATAGGGCCCAGATCAACGATATTTATTTTTGCAGTCTAAGTAATCACTGAAAAGATTCGTGATTAAATAAAAAATTCATGCATCTTATAGAAGAGTTTTATAGTCAGCATAAATTTAATAGGATAGAGTTTTGGTTTTTTTGTCTAGTTATGATTATACATTTACATAGATATGTACTGTGGCCATCTGGATGTTGTTCAAGTTTCATGAAGTGTTGGTGGTGACCTCATTGTTGTTTCTGAGACATTTTAATATGTCTCTGTTACCACCTCTACAGCCGAATTTAAATTTTTCTTTGAACATAGACTCTTAGGGTCACTCACTTCAGAAAGCACTTTCAAAGAAGAAACAATTTGTATAATAGCTGACTGGAGAGTCATTCAAAACAGTTAAATACGTGGAGTAGTTTGGCAAATATGGCTACAGATTTTAGAATAGATACAAATATTATTTGAGTACACAGTAAATAAAACAAAACTCTTTTTATATGTAAGCAATTTAACATTTCCTTAGTTTAGCTAGGGTTTCTTTACCAACATAACATATGTTCAATAGCTTATAAAAATAGAAACTTTAGTGGCTGGAAAGATTGCTCCATAGTAAAGAGTACATACTGTTCTTTTAGAGGAGGATCATGTACTCCCGTGCGTATACTCTCACACAGGCACATATTTGTGTACATAATAAAAATAATAAAAGGAGGCTTTTTTAATGAAAAATTGATCTGACATTTTTAAGGACTGGGAAGCCTAGAATGCATACACTGGCAGGTCTGTTGTCTGAGCAAAGTCTGCTTTGGTATTCTTGGCAATTTGAACATTGTATCTTCTCAGGCAGAAGCAGCAAGGTATTTGGGGATCACTAGACCTTTCATGACCTAATCACTCGCCAGCAGTTCTGTCTCCAAATATCGTTCATTGTCCTGTGGCTTTCAATTTCACATATTCTTTAGAAGTGAGTCATAAACATTCAGTGTAATACAAATATTTCTTAATTGGTCATGGTAATTATAAAGTAGATTTTGATAGAATTTTGATGTAGTCTTTTTTGTCTTTTTTTTATTAAGAAAAATTTTTCATTCCTTTTACACACCAATCAAAGATCCCCCTCTTCCTCCTCCCATCCCCCCAGCCTCCCCCTTTCAACCCACCCGCCACTCCCACCCCCAAGAAGGCAAGGCCTCCCATGGGGAGGCACATTCAGTAGAGGCAAGTCCAAGCCCTCTTTATGAGAACAGGGAAACTTCAGGAGACTTCCTGAGGATAAGTTACTCATAAATGCATATACAAGCAATTATCAAGTAAGACAATTTGTAACTTTAGTAAAATAACATCTTTATCAACAATAAAAAGACATCAATAGAATAAATACCAATCCCTGTCTTGTGTATCTATACAGATTGTCGTTAATTATAATGGTCCTGAATGTTAGTTCAGACTGCTATTGTATGTATCATTACCAATAGTAAGTGCTTAATGCAAATGGTTATTTACAATATTCTCTTTTTCATGGAGTGGTTCATTTGTTTTTCTACCATTTATTTTAGTAAATATTATTCTTAGCCAATTTTAATATAACAAAAACAATCTGAGGATAAAGACTCTTTGATAGACATAAAAAAACATAGCCTATCTGACTTTGATCAAAAGCCTTACAAAAAGTAAGCTCATTATTGCTTTAGAAGTGTGACGTGGATATATGTCGTATTTTGTCCTTGTTGTGGTTCCATGTATGTACGGTTCAGTCATTGTCTAAACTGCATTTTGTGTATTTCTTTTTCTCTCCTTTGTGTCAGTCTCGAGAAATAGCATCGCAAGTAAGTATCCTCTGTTTGTCTCATTCCTCAGTGTATCAGACCTATTAAAGAGATTGACTATGAAAAACTAAGTTCAGAACTGCATTTAAAAAGTGTATCATACTGAAGGGTCCATACATACTTTCTTTTCAAGTTAGTGTATTTCTATTTTCCCACAAAAGATTGCAAAAATAATGTTGCTTTTGTTTTTAGACTGCATTTATTAATTCACTTTGGAACCTCTTTCATAATTTCAATATATCAGTTGCATAATACTGTAGCAAACACTGGGAAACTAATGACCATAGCTACCAGCAGCCCCAAACTTCTTGTTTTTTTTTTCTGTACTTTCTAAAATTCATAGTCTGTACTGACAGGACTGAGGTGTATAATTAGCAGGCATCTATTCAAAAATTCATGGCTAAAAGGAAAGACACTAAGAATGAAAAAAAACATATTAATCAACTAATTATTATTTCAGAAGTGTGACATTTTAAGAATTAAAATCTAAATTGTATTCCTATTTTATTATTTTGTATATTAAAATTTATAATGAAATATATTTCAAAATGTTACAGTCTTTAAGGATTCTGAAAACTAGTTTTATTTTGATTTTTTCCAAGGCTAAAGATTAAGCTGCTCTTCAGGGAGTGTCTGGAGATCTCTAATCTTGTCTTCAGGGTATCTATGGTTGGAGACCTAGAAGCCTGTGTCTACACAGATAGATCTCAGGAGCTGCTTTACTTGATGAGATGTATAATAATGAACTAAGAATGTTCTTCCCAAATCCCTTTCAGGGTATTTCAAGTACATAATACATTAATATCAACTGCATTCACAATACCTTATGTAACATTTCCAGAATTTATTCATTTGACAGGTAGATGTTTGCACCTTTGACAAACACTTTTCAATTTCTCCATTTCTGTCATTCCTTTTTTTCTATATTTTTTAAAGATGTGTTTATTTTATGTGTATGAGAGTTTTACCTGCTTGTATGTATATACCATGTACATGCCTGGTGCCTGTAGAGGTCAGAAGAGGGTGCACAATCCATAGACACGGAGTTATAGATGGTTCTGAACCACTAAGTGGGTATTGGGAACCAAACCTAGGTCCTCTGTGAGGGCAGCAAGTGCTCTTAACTGCAAATCCATTTCTCCAGCCCAATTTCTCCAATTTTTATCCATGTTAGCACAATTTTACTCTTTATTGAAATAGGAAATAGGAAATTTTGTCCTTTTTAAAAAGTAAGAAAACAACATGGACAGACCTTGGCACTTTATGCTGAGTGAAGTAAGCCTGAATACAGAAAAGCAATACTATTACTGACAGTGAGACTAGGTACTTTGAACAATATGTGAACTTCAGGATGTGTCAGACCTGGATTTAGAATCGACTACCCTCTGTCACCAGAATGTTTATTTTTTATCACTAGATTCCACTGTTCTAGGCAACTCCTTCCTTCTCCCACAATCTGTTTTGAGTACAGAATTTGCTTTGAGGATCAATCTGAAAAAAAAAAAAAAAACCAAACCTAAACTAGGTAATTGTTTTCAAAAGCCTCATCTTTTTCTGCTATTTTCTGCACATTAGCTGAGAACACTCACTGCTTCATATAGTTTTAACTCTTTCCTCTTTGTTGCCGGGAGTTATTTATTTTTAATTTGAGCTAAGCTCTTCTAATTCTATACATGAAAAACATAGGCATGGTCATCCTGGCCAAAATTCTATCTATCTTATCATCCTACAACAGAACACTTAGTGATGCTAGATGTAGTCACTGAAGTGCTGAGAATGCACTGGTAAGCACAGGATTTGTCAGAAAGCTGAGGTGAAGCCTTCAGGCCTGCTTAGAGATTCACTTCCATCATTGGGAATTTGAAATGTTGAGATCCTCTTCTCTTGGCTATCTAGCATAGGACTGCTAGATCAGCCACATTTCCTTGTCCGACCAACATGATGAAGAATCATTAGTGCGCATTAGCTGCCTAGTATTTCCAGAAAGATTTCTTTCTGGATTTTTTCCTCTTCTGCATCCTAGCCATTCTCAGTAATACTTCTGTCCTTGTTGTTGGGCATCAATCATTTATCCATTTATTCTATCCAACCCATGAGCATGGACCCTGGATTTAGATTTTCACTACCCCTTTAGTAGCTGTGTGTGAATTTAGGGTATACAGAATGTGAAGCATAATGAATAGGAATGAGGGAACATATACCACCTTATAGATTAAGATAAAAGAAATGTGTCATTTGTTCAGGGCTAACTAGGCAGTATTCTGTGGAAAAAGTTTATACAGCATCATAGATCTTATTTCTATTTCAGCTGATTCACTATTTTTGAGTATATAATGCTATTTCAGAGAATGCTCAGGTCAATACATTTAAATTTATGATATGTAATATATAAAGCCAATAACCCTATATTTTGAAAAATGCCTTATTAGTCAAATAGATCATGATTTTAATAACGTAAACTATTTGAGTTTATGGTGTTATGAATCTTGTCATCCACTTTGACTTTTAAAAAATTTGCAAAGCAAAATATGAAAAATAAAACTATGTAGGTATCTAGGAATATTTGTTTTGGATATTTATAAATACATACAATGTTTACAAATGTAACACTATGTTAAGTTTGTATGCATTAAGACAACACCAACTCCCAAATCATAGTTATTCACGTATACTCACACACACACACACACACACACACACACACACACACACACACATATACACCAAACAAAACTTAGATTCATATACTCCATGAGTCTGAGTTCATCTAATATTTTATTCTTGACTGATACCTTATACAATTTTGTTCTTAAATCTTTTTCTCACTTTTTTTGCTTATTTATCTACTATTTTTCGGTTCCATTGATTCATCATGTTCATTTCCAATGTCAGGTCGTTATCCCTTACTTTCCTTGGGTGCTTACTTGTACTCATTAGGACTCTCGCTGGCACACTTATCAACAACAGACAATTGGAAAGCACCTAAACTGCATGGAGATAGCTTTTCCACTGTGCACGGCCATCGGTGTAATTTAAGCTGTCAGTTACTGTTCCTTGCCAAGTATGTGCTAAATTCTGCAGGAAGGAACTGAGTAGAAAAATCATATTTATCCATATCACAGAAGTACTTATAAAGAGTGATGATCTGGAAGTGATGGCATAACCAGATCAACAGTACCCCTTTCGGTAGCTTCTTTACATAAACTGTAAAATTTGTATCTTCCATTTTTTATGTATGTATACCTAATTCAAATACATTCATATTTGATATGAATAAATAAATGCATATTCATATATATTATTCCATAGATGTGTGTGTGAAAGAGAAAGAGAGACCGACAGACAGACCAGAAGATTTTATTCTACAGCCTCATAGATTGATATCAATGTACTAGAAAGGTTACAGGAATTAGAATACACTCCCCCAATCTGTGTGTCTCCATGTGTGTCCACATTGTGTGTTTGGTAATTTGGTCATGACTGGTGGAATCCTATACTGATATTAGCATAATTTTAGGATAAAATTTTATTAAAATAAAAACTTTATATTTTCTTCTCTTCTTCTGGAGTTCCATGTGCTGGATGTGTTATGGTGAAAGCATTCCTGTCCTACCAAATAATATATGTATATATAGTCTATATACAGAGTTATTTATACATGAATGTGTGCTCAATGTATTGATTTAGGCTGTGTGCTCTTGTTTTTCTGGAAATGTATAATGGGAACCATATGGGAAAGTGAAGGTGCTAGTGGTAAGATCATAATTTTAACCATATAAATTATTTGATTTTAGGGTATGATTGATCTGATTGCTCCCCTTGACTTTTTAAATTTTTGTTTGTAAGTAAAACTTGAAAACTAAAAATCTGCATATCTAATAATTGCCCTTGTGGATATGAATAAATATGTACAATGTATACAAATGTAACAGTATATTAAGTTTGTATACATTAAGAAAACAATTTAGATATAAGGCTGTATTAATGGTGGTTGTTAGACATAAAAATGAATCATTTGGTCCGAGAAATCCACTTTTAAGGATTTTTGCAGCCTAAGGTTGATGAAGAACCCATTTCTGATTTGCTGCAGACGAATGGTGCCCTATCAGATGTATAGCCACTTGGGACAGGTCAGACAATATAAAAAATATATATTATAATATATTGGTGAAAAATATCTTGACCTAAAATTGCACAATGATAACAATTCTCATGCTGATTATATTCATTAAAGAACAATAGATTTTTGAGGAGAAAGGAGAAAGTATCCCTTCATAGACATTAGGATAATTGCCTACTTCATGAAATGATGAAAGGCCCCTAATTTCATCAGAAAAACAATGAACAAAATAATGACACATGGAGTAAAATGTCAAAACATAATTTGTAGATCAGATATTTTCATTAATTATTAAAATATACTTCTGAATACCACAAAACACAAAACAGTTGTGAAAATTTTGTAAATCTTAGTTCTGAAGTAATAGAAGTTATTTAGAAAATTTTGTTATTGGGGTCACCAGTGACTCATTGTATGAATGGAAGGTGTATGACCTTTCTCGCACAGGCAATGCTACTTTCTTAGGCTGGTGACTTTTCTTTAATTCTGCTCTGCCTCAGTACCTCCCAAAGAATCAACTTTATTGATAACATGAATATATAATAATTGAAAAAATATAAAATATTTTGGAAATATCTACTATCTATTCCTTTACATCCATTCTTCTACATGAGAAATATTTTTCCTTGGTTTCTATGAAAATCTATTTTTTTTATCCCCGTATTCCTAATTTCTTCCTATTTATTGCTCCTGAAGATAATGTAGGCAGAGTTTTCCTGACCTGCATCCACTCTCAAACACAGAGAGGTTTAAGATTACTTATAAATGCTCAGCCAATAGCTCAGACTTGTTAATAACTGATTCCTACATTTAAATTAACCCATATTTCTTGTCTGTGCTTTGCCACTTGATTCCTGGCTTGCTACCTCATTTTCCACATACACATCATGCTTCATCAGTGGCTGGCTGACATCTCCCAACTCTGCATTTCTGCATCCTATCAATTTCAGTTTGGCTTTGACCACCTAACTTTATTCTGTTCATCTATTGGCCGGTCAGCTTGTTTATTAAACCAATCATAGTGATATATATTTACACAGTGTACACAAGGTTTATTCCACAGAATTTCCCCCTTTTTGTCTATATAAATAGGCAAATTTTAACTTTAACTTAGTAAAATTACATACAACAAAAACAGTTATCAATTAAGAATTACAGTTACAGTATTTAGTCCACTTGTATTTGGCAAACTTAGAGAAAATATTATTTATCTTACCTTTGTGACTCTAAATTTTATACCTAATTCACCTTTTATTATAACTAAGGAAAACTTCAACTGTGACTATCTAGTCTTCAAGTCCATCAAAGACCTGAGGAGGATATAATATTTCCTGAATAAACAGGAAGTGGAGAGCAAACAACTTCCAAAACTAAGAAATGATAAAAAAAAAAAAATCTAGCTACCTGGACAGTCACCCAAGGTTCCTCTGCAATGTTGGGGCATCCAACTCTGGCCTATGGACCTAGCATCTCTGACAGACTTTTCTGCAAAGCAGGGAATTTTTTCCACCTTGTCTTGGCAAAGTTCACCAGTCATTTTCTCTTGTGTCCAGATTGTCTAATTTGTTCGCCATACTGTTAGCAATTGAAGCAAGGGCAGTTTCTTGCCCAGTGGCTAACTTTTGCCACAGAGAAAGTAAACTCCATATGGAGTTTCTTCAATGACCATCAGCTTCTCTCAAGTAGATTGGTGCTGCCAGGAGCAGACACATCTATTGTCATGAAAAGCCTTATGCTATTAAAACATATTAAATGCTATATTCTGTAGGTATTTAAAGTATTTGATGACCATCTGTCTATCTGTTTAACCTTGGAAATATATCTAATATGACTATAAGTTTGATTATTATTGATGACTATTAATTTGTATTTCTTAATTATACATTACACTGTTAAATGAGTTGTATAAACACAATACCCCAAACAAGAGTAGAAATATGCATACAGTATAATAAAATGAACTTTTAAGTTTGTATCAATATACCAAAATCCATACCATTATGAAATATTTAATATTTAAGACTTGTAGGGTTTTTTTTGCTTTAAAAGTTGATTCAATAATCTACCCTTTTATACTATCATTTCTATATCCCCACTTTTTCTTTTCAGAAAGAGATCCTTGAATCTAATCTCCTTTGTTCAGCTTTTTTGCTGACCATTACCAATAACAATTTGTGACTAACCTCCCCTTAAATGATAATAAGTATCCATAACCCATTTTGGGGGAATGTGGATATAGATCTCTGGGCTACTTCCTCTTGTCTGTGGAGCACTAACATCTTTGGGGGAACCTTGAGAAAAATCAGGAGAATAGTTAGGTCTTGGCTGGAGTATTCTCTGAGGCTGGATCATCTCAGTCAGCATCCTTGAAGCTGTTTTGAATGCTATATCATCTGGTCCACTTGTTTTTTTTATTGGTTTCTGGTCCCCTTGTTCTTAAAATATATAAACTTTTAAAGGTAACATACATCTCTGTATTAATTCAAGTATAGACTATGCCTTTTACACAGCCAAACATGCTTTTGTTGCTATGTGTTTGAGCAGGTAAACTATGTATCATGTGTCTTGTAGTTCCTTTAGGTTTATTTTTTTATGTCTGTAATAAGGATTTCAGGGGGTCTTCCTCAATCAAACCTGATTTTCTTTAATCCAGAAAGGATCCATAGCCTCTCATTTCCTGTGGAAATAAAAGCATAACCTCTCCCCAAAAGTAACACATCTTTTGAATTAAATTTTGAAGTCAAGATATTTTCAAATATATATGTTGTTTGAATCTAGCAGTTTTCATAACCCAGTGTCTCTTAGCAGCCAAGAAATTCAAAGACAACACAATTACATACCAGGATTCACACTCTGTGTTTTTCATCTGTACATGGATTTTTTTTCTTTTATATTACTTTACTCCCTTTTAAGGACTTTATTTAATTTTTTTAAACTATATTTTTTAATCTATGACTGTATATGCTCATTCTTTTCTCTCCCCCAAACCTATACACATTTTAAACACACTGTAACCCGTTTAGAAGCTTTATCCATCTGAATCTGTCTTACTGCATATCTATAATCCTTTTCTGTCTCCATGAGCAAAACTCCAAACCTGCCATGCAGCATGCTGGAGGAGCTTGCACTGATAGCTCAAGCCCACAGGCAGAAGCTAGGTGAAGCCTGTGTGTACTGGAGCCATGTGAGAGACTGCAGGAGCCAGCCGTGACATTTAGCTTATGGTGTTTGGCAGCCAGCTCCATCTTGCAGGCAACTGTTGGGAGGCCTGTCTCTGCACTGTTGCTGGCATGAGACTGTGAGACTAGGAAGCTGAATTTTTCTCTGTTTCTGTGCATTTAGAACCTTTTATAGGCTTTATGTGGATGTACATATCCTTGGATGTTGGGTGCCATATATAGGCAGTGTTTTCCTGTCCCACAGCCACTCAGAAATAAACATACAGAGGCTTAAGATTACTTACAAATGCTCAGCCTGTAGTTCAGGCTTGTTGCTAACTAACTCTTACATTTAAATTAACCCATATTTCTTATCTATACTTTGTCATTTGGCTCGTGGCTTGTTACCTCATTTTATATATGTCCTGCTTCCTTAGAGGCTGACTGGTATCTCTCGACTGTGCCCTTCTTTATCCCATCAGTCTCAGTTTGGCCCTGCCCACCTAACTTTATCCTGTTCAGCTATTGGCCTGTCAGCTTGTTTATCAAACAAATCATAGAGACATGTATTTACACACTGTACAGAAGGATTATTCCACAGCTTGATAGAGTGTTTTTATTTTTTAGAAGAGAGACAGAGATACAGAACATAAAACTGGATAGGTAGGGAGATGGGGAAGATAAAGGAGAATTTGGGGGAGAAACAAAACATGATGAAATTATATGTAAAACCCTGATAAACAAGTACTTAACTAGTAAATAATATTTGTTTTATAGAAATCAATTTTGAATGAGTTTTCAAAATAATTCCCAATATTCTTCCTGAATCCAGTCCTAAGTTTCTTTTGGAAAATGGAGTGATCTTTTCTATACCACCTGTTCCTACACAAGTTCCCCTTATTCACAGTTTTATTTGTGTTGCCTGTTTCACTGACTTACTTAACAAAGAGTTCATCCTTATTGCTTGTATAAATGTTTGCTTGTTCATAAATTATAAGCTTCTAAGAGAATGGGAGGTGTAGAGCATGTTTTTTTTTTTAATTTTTTTTCCTAAAACTTGGTGACAATGTTTGAGCAGGAATAATGCAAGGGAGAAATGCAATCAACCTTAAAGGTAGCATGGATGCCCCAGCCCAAATTTTGCTTGATGTTTAGACTGAAAATACTGCCTATGTGCTAAGAATAAGGCAGGTAGGAATCCAAACACTCCCAAAAGTGGTATGAGAGAATGGAAAGCACAAATGACTAGTAAGTGGCTAGTGCCGGGGCAAAGTTTCTAATGCTATGAGCATGAATGTCACACTAGTTTTAAAACAAGACACATTGGCCTATCATATCCTTGCCTTGGAGTGAGAAAGAGGTGTTCTGGGGTTTAAGAGTTGTCAGCAATCAAATGTGACATCAAATGTGGAGTCATATTGTTATTATTCAGTCTACATCTTTGGTGACTAAAATGTGACTTTTTCATTCAGAATTTAAATTTACATAGTACAGCATTATGGTTTGTATCCTGTAGTTGATACAAATATGGTATTCTTTTGGATGCTTTGCCTCATATCCAAGTGTGGTTGATATATTGTGCACCCCAATAAACTTTTCTGGGGGTCAGAGAACAGAACAGCCACTATATTAAACATAGAGGTTAGGCAGTGGTAGCACATGCCTTTAATCCTAGCATTCCAGAGGCAGAGATCCATCCAGATCTCTGTGAGTTCAAGGCCACACTGGAAATAGCCAGGCATGGTGACACACACCTTTAATCCCAGCACTTGAGATCTCATGTCTTGCTTGGGAAAGACACATGCTTTTAATCCCAGGAAATGATGGCAGAAAGCAGAAAGGTATAAAAGGTGTGAGGACCAGGAACTAGGGCCCTTTAAGCTTTCAGACTTTTAGTAGCAGTTCAGCTGAGATCCATTTGGATGAGGACTCAGAGGCTTCCAGTTTGAGGAAACAAGATCAGCTGAGAAGTGGGAAGGTCAGGTTGGATGTGGCTTGTTTGGTTTCTCTGATCTTTCAGCGTTTACCCCAATACCTGGCTCTGGGTTTATTTTTAATTAATAAGACCTTTTAAGATTCGTGTTACATCCAAGTGTTGAGTATTTTGGAAATCTGAACTGTGTCTTGGTCACTTTTAACTGTCTCTGGAGTTTGATGAGGAATGGTACAACAATGAGTCTTGTATTGTTTCTTAATACAGGAAGACTTGTATGTGACCTTAAGTTTTATTTTCAATGTCTAGGAAGCAAGAAAGTAGCAGTTTTATTGTTTTACCACATGCAGAGTCAATTGTGGCTGGCCACAGACAGTAGCGTATAAGTCTCTTAAAAGTGTAAATGAGCCTTATTACCCAAGACATCTGGTGTTAAGATGATCCTCTGAATTTTGCCAAACTCATAGTGATTTTTTTTATTGCAGTCTGTTAGTGCAGTGTCCTGATAAGGACTAAAAAGCAACAATTATGTATATTTCATCTCATTTAGTGATGACACTACTATTCATATGGTTTATTCGTTTGCTCCCAAAAGGCTTTGATAGCCAAGGGATCTAGGATGAGTGAGATGTTCTATCTCCTTCACAATTTTTAGCAAGGCACTGAGGATGGAATCATCCTCCCCTGCAGAAAGCTGATGCCAAGAGCCTAAGTTTGGCTTTCTTCTGTATTTCTATATTCATTTTAAAATGAAGCCTTGTTGGCCAACTCGAGTCTCCATTTAAAACTCTAACTTGGGCCCTAAATTTAAGTCCCTAAAGTTTTCCAATTGCTAAACCTCATGAGATGGTAAAGACAAATTGGATCTTATGCTGTACAGTCACAATCCTATATAACTCCTCTGTGTGTGTGTGTGTGTGTGTGTGTGTGTGTGTGTGTGTGTGTGTATTTGTGGAGGTACACTCATCTCTTCAGACTCATGTACATGTCAGAGGTTGAGTCATCATGTCTACCTTGATTGCATCTTTT
Source organism: Peromyscus attwateri (assembly GCA_902168425.1). Taxonomy (NCBI): domain Eukaryota; kingdom Metazoa; phylum Chordata; class Mammalia; order Rodentia; family Cricetidae; genus Peromyscus; species Peromyscus attwateri. The sequence goes on from CABHPP010149382.1 coordinate 17,971, forward strand.
CCTTATATTTTTGTGACAGAGTTTCTCACTGAAACTTGAACTCAACATTTAAGCTAGAATGGCTTTCCAGTGAGCCCCTGGAATCCACGTGTCTTTGTACACAAGCACTGGAGTTGCAGGCATATCCTCCCTCCTTCGCCTGGCTTTTAACTTGGGTAGTATGATAAACCCATGTCCTCGTGCTTAGACAACAAGCACTCTACCCCCTGAACCTCCTCTCAGCCCCTGCACATTATTTGTCTTATAAATTATTTCAAGAATTTCCAACTGGAATAAATCCTAAATCTCCATTTTTTCTCTTGTGTTTTTTGCTTGCTCCTGTTAACTATCCATTGCTCTGTCTGCTTTGAAGCCTTTCTCCTATTCTTCCATTTACTCATTTTCTTTTACCTTCAAAGATTCCCAAATTAGTTTTTTCAGAGCTATAGGCTTCCTTAATAGTAAGGGTTATTTCCTTATCAGATTTGTGTAATGTTAGGCTTAAACTGGATTTAAATTAATGTGTTTCCTTTTCTTCTCATGTGCTCACTTTTCTCTATGCCTTTCTATATTTCCTTCTTTCTTTCTTACTCTCCTTCACTCACTCACTCACTCCTTCTTCCCACTCTTTCTCCTGTCCTTCTTCCTCAGTTCGTCATTTTTTGGTTGTTTAAGATAGTATTTTATTTATTACATGTGGTAGGCTGGCCTCAAATTTATGCTATGGCCTAGGCTGGGTTGAAACTGTGAACATTCTGATTCAGAATCCCAAGTGTTGGGAGTGTAGGTGTGCACCACTCTACTGAACTCTGGCATTTATACTGTATAGATTTGAAAGTGTCAGCTGATGGAGGTTGTACCTATCATCAATAAACTTCATATTTGTAGAATTATAACTAGAGCTTAAAGACATTTAAGAGACCACACAGAGGAAACACCTTATTTTTAGACATGGAGGTGAGGTCCAGAAGCTAAAATACCTTAGTTCAACAAGTTATTGATTTCTTAAAAGCTATTATTTGAAAGTGAAAATCTTTACTATTAGGATTTAGAACTTAATTTCACTAAAATATTTTCAGTATTGTTGGAGGTTACCACAAAAATCTCAGTATCATTATCATTAATTATAGGAATCTCCATAATATGATAAAATGTGGCTGTTTTTGCATGAAGCATTTTTAGATTAGAGAGTAGGGAATTCCTTATTTTATAATTACTCCAATAATTCTGTAAATATGTTGAAACTACATATAACATATAACACAAGTAGCTATTTTCTATAATGATTGAATGGCTGATTGCATAAACATATGGAATTGAGTTTTGAAAAATATTTTGCCATAATATTTTTTAATAAAAACAGATTGTTTTCATATTATATGTTCTTATTAAGTTTCCCTTCCTCCAACTCTTTCTAGATCCCCCCCACTTCCCCACCCACCCAAATCCACACCCTTTATTGCTCTCTCATTAGAAAACAAACAGGCATCTAAAAAATATAGTAATAATAAAATAGGATAAATAGGATAAAGTAAAAACAAATCAGAATAAGACAAAACAAACAGAATAAAAAGAGCCAAAGAAAAAGAACTGGAAACATATATAGATGTACAGACACACATGCTATTATATACAGTAATCATATTATATACAGAAACTGTAATACATATGCAAGTAACCTGTAAAGTAAAAAACAAGAACAAGAACAAAAAGCCTTTGTAGGTGGAGTTTTCTCCAGTTCTGCCCAGGCCTACAGCCGCTCAGATCCAAATAAACACAGAGAGGCTTATATTAATTAAAACTGAATGGCCTAATGGCTCAGGATTCTTGCTAGCTAGATCTTATATCTTAAATTAACCCATTTCTATTAATCTATACCTTGCCACGTGGCTCATGACTTATCGGTATCTTTACATCTTGCTTCTCATGACTGTGGCTTACAGCATCTCCTCACTCAGCCTTCTTGTTCCACTAATTCTCCTCTCTGCTTGTCCCGCCTGTACTTCCTGCCTGGCTACTGGCTAATCAGCATTTTATTTATTAACCAATCAGATCCACAGCAAGCCTTGACAAAGCATTGTGAGACAAAGAACCTCCAGAAATGCCATTGTGTTTATTTTGTGTTGGCCATCTACTGCTGAGCATGGGTCATGTCCTTAAGAGTGGTTTGTATACCCAAAATACTGTTGAGGAAAACTAAGTTTTCTTGTGAGCTGGTATCAATTGGAGATAGCTTCAGAGTTAGGCATGTGGATTTGTGTCCATGTCCCCTCTCAGGGCTGAGACCCCATTTATTCCAGACATGTGAAGATTCTGTGCATGCTGCAAAGTCTCTGTGAGTTCATACATGCTTCATTTCTGCTGTGCTTAGAAGGCTTTCTTTCCTTGGTGTCCTACAGCCCCTCTGAATCTTAAGACAATTTTGTCTCTTCTCCAGAGATCCGTGAGTTCTGAGTGGAGGGATTTGATGGAGACATCCCTTTTATGACTGAGCATTCCAGGGTCTATCTCTTACTACACACTAATTGTGGGTCTCTGTACTTGTTCCCATCTACTGAAGGAAGAAGCTTCTCTGATGCTGGCTAAGCGATACACAGAGCTATTAGTACATAAGAGTTTTTAGGACACATTTTATACCTACATTCCTTTAGCATACCAGTAGTATTTGGTTTTCCAATAGGTCTCTGACTTATCTAGGCTCAGGTTCTTGGCTACCTGAGTGGTGTCAGAGATGGGTTCCATGTCATGGAGCCTTAAATCCAATCAGATAGTGCTTTGTTACTCCCATAAATTTTTTGCCACTATTGCACCAACACATCTTGCAGCTAGATCACCACTGTGAATATGAGTCTTTATAGCTGGGTTGGTGTTTATCTTTCTCCTTTAGTAGCATGCAACATACTGTTCAATACCATGAGTACTAGCCAGCAGGGCTGAAGGCTCTAGATAGGCACAAGCTTGCCTTCTCCATAGTCAATGAGATGAATACCTGTAGTCTTTAGCAATAGTGCCTTACCATCAGTTTATGGAGAGCAACCAATAGCCTTGGCAGTAGCCTAGGTTGTTTGGGGTTTGCCAAGAATACCCTTTAGCCAACAGTACAATTAGATGTAACCCATTCAGGATCTGGGTTACTCATTTCATGACAAGACATGACTAGTTGTGACTCTGTCTCCCTAGTTATTTGGTGAGTCCAGTTAGAGCACTTCCGTATATGCATATATTTTAGGAAGCACCTACTGTATTCGGTTTGCATATGGCCCCTCAAATAGTCCTTAGTTTTAGCTGCCCCCCTCATATTCTCTCCCTTATATATCCCTTCTATCCTCCTCCCCATTTGATCCTCTCATTCCAGACTTTACCACCCCCTCCCATCCATGTGTAATGATCTATTCTATTTCCCCTTTCTATGGAGATCCAACACACACACACACACACACACACACACACACACACACACACACAGTCTCTTACTCTACACCTAACTTCTGTGCTTATGTGAATTGTAGACTACTTATTAAAGACTTAACAGCTAACATTCACATATAAGTTAATACATATAATGTCTTTATTACTATAGCTTTGCAGTAAAATTTGAGGTCAGGGATGGGGATACCTCCTGTAGTTCTTTCACTATACATGAGAGTTTTAACTATCTGGGGTATGCCTGTGTTTCCATAATAAGCTGATTATGGGTTTTTTAAGGTCTGTGAAGAATTGTGGTGAAATATTGATGAGAATTTACTTTATTCTGGTTATTGCTTTTAGTAGGATTGTGAATTTCACTATGTTTATCCTACCTATCCAGGAGCATAGGAAATCTTTCCATCTCCTGGTATCTTCTTCAGTGTCTTAAAAGTTTTATTATGTAAGTCTTTCACTTGCTTGGTTAAAATTACCCCAAGAAGTTTTTGAGGCTTTTGTCAAAGCTCTTGTTCCCCTGATTTCTTTCTGAGTTCATTTGTCATTTGTATAGAGGAAGGCTACTGATTTTTGTGCATTAATTTTGCTTCCTGCTTCTTTGCTGAAAGTGTTTATCAGCTGTCGAAGTTTTCCGATGGAGTTCTTAGGGTTTGATGATGCAATTTTATCATCTGGAAATAAAGATACTTTGACTTCTTCTCTTCCTATTTGTATCCCCTTGAGCTCGTCCAGTTGTCTTATTGCGCTAGACATCAGGCACTATACTGAATGGGTATGGAGAGAGTGGAGTGCAATAGAAATGCTTTGAGTTTCTCTCCATTTAAGTTAACGTTGGCTATGGGTCTGCTGTAAATTACCTTTGTTATGTTGAGATATCTCCCTTGTACCCCTGCTGTCTCCAAGATTTTTATCATGAAGGGGTTCTAGGTTTTGTCAAAGGTATTTGTGTGTGTGTGTGTGTGTGTGTGTGTGTGTGTGTGTTTGTCTAATGAGATGGTCATGTGGGTTATTATGAAATTCAATCTGTTGATACAATAAATTTAACTTATCAGTTCATGTATGGTGAGCCATTCCTGCAACTCTGGGAGGGAGCATACTTGATATGATGGGTGATTCTATTGATGTGCTTTTATAGTTGGTTCGCAAGTATTTTATTGAGTACTTTTGCGTCTAAGTTCATAAGGAAAACTGCTTTGTAATCCTTTCTTTGTGGAGTCTTTATGTGAATTTGTTATCAAGATAAGTGTGGCCTCAAATAAAGAACTGGGCAATTTTCCTTCTGGTCCTATTTTGTGGAATAATATGAAGAGTATTTGTCTTAATTTTTTCTTTGAAACTCTGGTTGAATTCTCTGCCAAAGCCATCTGGCTCTGGAATTTACTTAGGTTTGGATCCTGTTTTCGAATTCAGTCTGTTAGTCTTTGCCTTTGTATTGGGTAATTGAAATCACTGATGTTGGTAGTTGTCAATGAACAGTATTTGTTGATTCCTGTTATTTTGTTGTCATGGTGTGGGTTTCTAACCACTCTTGATTTTCAGGTCTGAGATTGTTTATTCCTTGTGTTTTCTTAGATATGGCTAACATCTTGAGGTTTAAATTTCCATTCTAGCACCTTCTGTGGAGCTGGGATTTTAGTTTAAATCTGGTTTTTATCTTATAATTTCTTTCTCCATCTTTGTGATTAAATGTCTCCTGTATATAGTGTTTTGGGCTGGAATTTATGGTCTCCTAAAAGAATCTGTAGAACATCCATCCACCCAGGCCATTATGGTGTTTAGAGTCTCTGTTGAGAAGCCAGATGTTATTCTAATAGGTCTCCCTTTATATGTTACTCAGTCTTTTTCCCATGTAGCTTATAATATTCTTTCTTTGTTCTTCTATATGTATATGGAAGCTTTTATAATAGTAGAAATGTTTCCATAGGACGTTTTCAAATATTAGTGTTATTTATCCCTCTTGCCATTCTCTCTTCTACCCTGCCCTCCATTTCTACCCTAGTTTAATCCTTCTTGTTCCATTATTCCCCTTTAAGCCTTTATACTACTGTGTTCTTCCTCTTCCCCCTCTAAATTCTTTAAACAATGAAATAATCAAGTTATTTTAGATATAAGTTATTTCTTCTTTTAAATACATGCTATTATTTTTGTAGAGATTTACATTTAGCACTTTTCTTAATCATGGCAAGTTTTATGAATCTTAATAAATAACACACCTTTTTAAAATGATAAGAATTTAAATTGTGACAACTTATTATAAACACATATGGAATTGTCATTTCTTATTTCAACTTTATGTATGTATATACAAATGTATATGTACCTTAAACCATTTCATGGAAATGTATTTGTGGAGGGGTAGAGATATACCTAAATAAATAAGAGCACCTGATGTTCATGCATGACTGCCTGAGTTTGTAGTCTAACTCCCATGGGAAAATTCTGTGTGTGGCCCTCTTTTGCCTATGATCCAGCATTGGATTATTTGCTGATAAAAATATAAAAAAATAGAGTTCTTTAATTAATTATAAATACAGAGTAATTGAGAGAAACATTATAGAAAAAATATACATGTATTTTTATGGTCTTCAAATCCACTACATGTAACCAAGTAACAAAGTTGTTACTCTCTTTTTAATATCTATTTTTCATTTGTACTGCTTTCTCAGTATATATATATATATATATATATATATATATATATATAGAGAGAGAGAGAGAGAGAGAGAGAGAACATTTTCTGAGTTAAACTCCATGCCTTGTCTCTTTGATTTAATGAGAAAAATAATTGATAGACAAAAAATGCAATAAAACACTTTTTTCAGAAGGGAAAATTGAAATTGAGAGTTTAGATTTCATAACAAAGAAAGGAAGTTGCTAAGTAGTCTATGGGAATTTAAACCAAGTCCAGTGTGGTCCTAGAATACCTGCTTTTAACCATCTATTATTCTAATCCTCGAACTAGGAGTGCAGGAAGAGCCCCTAAGGTGATACCACCATTTCATTTCCTGTGCTACACTGTATCTCTTGCCTAGTCCAAAGCAGAATAGAATGTCAAGCATCAAATGAAGAGACAGTAGGAAATTAATTCACAAACAGCTATCTTTTTACACATACACACAATAGGCATACAATTTAATAACAGGTGCATATCAGCAATGTTATTTACACTTTATTTCTTATGCATAATTATTGTTATTACTTTAGTTCAAAGTTAGATATGATACTGTTTTCTATGAATGGTAATGTATTAGATGAATTTTTAAAAGGTTGGTGAGGGGCAGAGGATGAATATTAACATTATCATTTTATTTAGAATGTTTGGTCTTCATATTGAGCTAGAAAAATCCTGAAGCATCTCTCTAATTTGTTCATCTATAAATTATAAAGAGCTAACTATGCTTTTCATACATGATATTCACAGGAAAAAGAAAGGTTTTGAAAATCCAAATTTGTACTAAGAAATCTCTAAATTTTGACTTGATTTTCTGAAAAAAAAATCCCCAAATTATTCTCATTCCTTTTTCTTCTAGATAAAGTGGCTCTTATGAAGATGTTTGCCTGTTGTGTAGACTTACAAAAAAAACTAATTTGCAATTGTAAATGATTGTATGTGTGAAATCATGATATCCCCTTCATACAGGATTTCAAAACAATGCGAAATTTGACCTTTTTAATATTGCTTCAATAATACATGCATACAGTTTGATCCATATTTTAGATGCATGCATTTCACAGTACCTGAGCGATGGGACTAAGAAGAAACATTCACAAAGACAAATAGTGTTTTAGATCTGCTTGAATTAGCACCAAATCCTTCTTCCCCTGTCCCTTAAATATTTATCAGTGTATGACTCCAATACCTAAATTGTAAGTGCTCCTAAATGAGCTCAGCACCTTGACTGTTTTCTATGGAAAGTTTTACAAAGAAGAAATTCAAGCAATTGCTCATGTAGGACATATTACAAATATTAGTAAATAACTGTAGATAGTCCTTACTAATGATAGATATTTCCCAATAGTTTGTAAACTACTTCCACAGAGGAAATTTTAGTTGTAATATTAATTTGATGAGAAAAAAATAAGCAAAGATTTATAAAGGTACCCATGATGTAAAATCTTTAATGCTTCTAGCTTAAGTTCTGAGAGTTAAAATCTGGTTTTTACTTTCCTTTAGTGAAGTTTTCACCAAGAGATATGAAGTTTAAATGAACTATTTTATGTTATCCTAACACTGTACTGTTTCATAGTAGAAATCTGAATAAGTTGATATTTTGGCTGAACTGAGGTATATGATCATTGCCTAACATGTTGCTACAGTTGTGGGTAAGGGACACACTGAGCCTCATAATTTATATTCATATTTAGAGGATGTATTGGACCTGCTTCCTGAGTTAAGTTGGTAACTTAATTTCTATTACTTTGAAAGACAGCTGTGTATGCCTGTGAAAGCTGAAGTTCAAGCAAGCTTTCACACCTGGAGGGGAACTCCATGGCAGATTCTTGGGTCCATAAGTCCGGTAGCATTAAGGAAACTGTTCATTAGCGTGCGCATGTTTCCATACAGTAAAAGTCTCCTTGGCTAGGGTTACATTTCATGTGAGTGATTAAGAAAAGATGATTAGAATGGAATGCTTTGATTTTCTTTTTCCCGTGGAAACACTCACGTGTAGTTTTACATTTACACCAAGATCATGCAAACGAATTTTTCCAGTTCTAGGCAATGACTTTTCCTCCGTATCTAATTATCAATATCCATTTCCTTTAAAGTCTCAAATATCCATCAGTGTGGAAGAGTGGGAAGACACCAAAGACGCCAAAGAGCCGGGGCACCACCGTGGCATTCACCGCAACTCAACCTCCAGCGACCAGTCAGACCACCCCTTGCTGCGGAGGAAGAGCATGCAGTGGGCCCGAAGGCTGAGCAGAAAAGGCCCAAAGCACTCTGGTAAAACTGCAGAAAAAATAACCCAGCAGCGACTGAACCTCTACAGGAGGTCCGAAAGACAGGAGCTTGCTGAACTTGTGAAAAATAGGATGAAACACCTGGGCCTTTCTATGGTGGGCTACGGTATGCTCCTTAAAACTCCTATACACGTGAGCATGTCAGTTTTTGCTGTTACTAGTTACACAGTCAGCTCTAATGGAAGAGAGAACTGAATTTTTGTCTGAAAATGCATGTAATGGCACCTTGATGAAATTGCATCTTTTGTGGAACATTTAAATAACAAACATGTTGCTAAAAAATGTTCAGCAATTATTTAGATCACTAGACAATGTTTGAACCTATTACGGGAACATCTCACTTTTAATTTAAAGAGAAATTTTAAGGTAGATTTAGTTTCCAATTTGGAGCTATAAAAACTAAGCCATGAAACTTTTGGATTTGCTTACACATGGCTGAGATTTATAAAGGTCTATCTGGCTGCAATTTTTCTCTCTCAAACACACACACACACACACACACACACACACACACACACACGACACAAACATCACATCCATCTAATTTCTGGGGCTTGAGGTAAAATGAATTTGAGGTATTGCAAGTAACTAACTATAGTAGCCATTGGAGAACTATAATGAAATTAGAAATTGTGTTTAATTTCTTACCCAAAGACTTCAAAAGCTTTGTTTATTTTCTATTTTATTTTTGAGATTCTAATATAATTATGACATTTCTCCTTCACCTTTCCTTCCTTCAAACTGTCTCATACACCCTTCCCTGCTTTCCTTCAAAATCATGGCCTCTTCTTCCATTAATTATTACTGCATTCATACATGTACATGCGTGTGTGTGTGTGTGTGTGTGTGTGTGTGTGTGTGTGTGTTTCTAAATATAACCTGTTCAGTTTGTACTATGTCACTTGTATGTATATTATCTGGGCTGACCATTGGGCTCTCTACAGCCAATTGGTGTGCTTTTCCCTGGGGAAGTCCATCTCTCCGGATCCCTGCTTTTCTCTGTTGCTCTTTGCCTAGGGCTGAGGCCTTGAAAGCTTTATTTTTGAAATAGAAATACCGTCAATTGACATTGTGCAAGCTTTCTAAATAATTTCTAGTTGCTATGTTAAACAATGATTCCATACATAAAAAGCTTAATGAAGTAATGCACCGATCACCTTAGAAATGCCATTATTATTATCCAAGATTTATTTTAGAAAAGTGGTTGGCAGCATAGTAACAAAGCCAGTAAACATGCTATAGAGACTGAGGAAATTCCACACAGTCCTACCCTTAGATGGAGAACTACTGGAGGCCAGTGACTACTGAGAGAGGCAGAATCCCTTGCCTTTAGGATAATTTCTCACATAGGTTGTTTGATACAAAGTTTATCCCTGGATACATGTACATATGAACAAAACTAAATGGACTCAGTAGGATGTATGTGTATATGTGTGTATATGTATATAATATGTATGTATACATATGTGTACATATAACAATAATAATTTGTTAAAGATCATGCATATTAGAGAGGTAATAGAGGAATTTGAGAGACAAAGGGACAGGAATGATATAGATTCAACCATCATGCATGACATTCTCAAAAAATATAAAACTAATTAAAAATAAAGTCAATTGGCCAATGATAAATGGGGTGTTTTCATTGTTTTTGTATATTTACATGTATACATGAGTGCACACACGCTTGTACACATTCATATATATATGTATATATACATATATATCCCCATTTTATCTTTATTATAAATTTTTAGATTGAGATAATGTTCATAAGACATTTTGATCACTGAATTAGAATTTAAAAGAAGTTTTTTTTTTAACATGAAATGCAAAATATATTTACTGAGTGGTTTCATACTGAAACTGTGTGCATTTTCTCATAATTCCTTCAAAGTGTTCATATTAGTATTTGTTTAAATTTTATGGTTTTCCTCTCAGAGTTGGATTACCCTGATCAAAGACTTGCATTTGAATTTTCTCCAGTCAGAATTCCTTATGTAATTGACATTTGTAATTATATTTCTCTTAATTGTGATGAATACTGATCTGTGTCCAGTAATTTTAATAAAAATGCATTTAATATGTTACATTGGGAAGTAAATAAAATGCTCAGAATGTTCTTCCAGAAATTTACTAATGGCAACTTGCCAGTTTGATGACGTCTGAGATGATTCTATTTCTAATAGATTAATTTTCTATTTTTACCTTTTAGGTAGTGCTAAATTACTTGTCTTTTAATGAGAAGATATGGCAAATAGTTCTTCATCTGAATTTCAGCTGTCCAAGAATGTTATAATTCCATTCATCCATAAACAGGACTGTATATTTCAGTCTTGATTGTTAGGAATATGAAACTGTATGAGCCAACTGTATGGGCATCACCCAAGAAAGCAGCAGGGATTTATAAGAAAACCTTTCTCAAAACTTACTCATAATTCTATCTTTATGTAAATTAGTTGATTTTATGATCATGATGACTCTTATAGAAGAGAAAGCATTCTATCCTTCTATAGACACAATTCTCTCAGTGGCACCAATGACAGACTGCTAGACTTGAAGCATTGCATGTTTTTACACCAGGGGAGACAACATGGGCGGGGGCGGGTAGGAAAGAGGGAGAAAGGAGTGCAACCTGGCTAGCTCAAGGTCAATTTCTCTGTGTCCTGAACCCAAAATACACGGGGTCATCAGCGATAGGGTCTTATCATGTAATTACGATGGACAACCAAAGCAATGCCAGTGGCCTGTATTGTTTTGGGTGACTCTGGGGTCTCTTTGACCAATCACACTTAGGGAATTAAAACATGCCTGTCTGTGAGATTTTCATTTAATAACTCATGTCTTCTGGAAGCAGCATTGTTCACTAATGTGGAGTTAAAAAATAAAACTGGGGGGCTAAAGAGATGGCTCAGTGGCTAAGAGCATTGACTGCTCTTCCAGAGGACCCAAGTTCAATTCCCAGCACCCACATCGTAGCTCACAACTGTCTGTAACTCCAGTTCTAAGGATCCAGCACCCTCACACAGACATACATTCAGGCAAAACAACAAAGCAAGGAGAAAACTTAAAAGATAAACAAATAATTTTAATGTATTTTCCAGGTGGCAGTTGTGCATGTCTTTGATCCAAGCACTCCAAAGGTAGAGGAGGGCAGATCTTTGTGAGTTCCAGGACAGCCAAAGCTACACAGAGAAACCCTGTCTCAAAAAACCAAAAAATTAAAATTTGTAATTGGCTTATGAAACAGTGTTATTCCATTAAGCTTTTTCATATATCCTTAAATTTTATTGACTCACCATCTACACTTAATTCCTAGTTTCTTGATTGCTCGAAATGTTGAGGAATTTTTAAAAAAACGTATTGGTCAGTTGTAATTTTCTGTAACATTTTGCATCTCATACATCTATAGCACTACTCCTGACAGTTGCTGTGAAATTGTGTCTACTGGAAATGTCAGTTATAAATTCTCACAAACGTGTTTGCTTAAATGACACCAGCAGATACACTGATACGGATGAGGGAAAGCTCATGGGGCCTCAACCCTATACAAAGAACTACAAGCAACTAAGGAATGATAGAGCAGGACAAATAGTCTTCCCCAGGGAAGAGCACTCCAATTGGTTATCCAAACGGTCAGGTCTGAAATTATATACATACAAGTTACATAAAACAGACTGAACATGTTGTATTTATGTTTTTAAGGACACACACATGCCCATTTCAGAAAAACAAAGAAAATGAGTCAATGGATTTGAAAGAGAGAAAAGGGTATTTGGAAGGGTTTGGAGGGCGTAGGAAAGGGGAAAATGGTATAATTATATGACAGTCTCAAAAATTAAAAAAAGAAATTCAAAAATACTTATTTATAATTTGCACGTTTTGACAATTGTCTTTTCAACTCCTTACTCTATCTGTTGGTAGTATTTTGCAGTTCTTTGTAAGTTTTTGCTAATAGCCCCTTGTGTGAGGTACAGGACAAAGGTTTTCTCTCATCTGTGAGCTGTGTGTTACCCCCGCCCTTAGTGCCCTTGGCTGTGCCAAGGATTTCATGCAGTCCGTTCACTGATTTCCTACCCCCCCTGAAGCCCTGTTAGGAAGCTCTTTTGCACACTTCAGTCCCGAAGTGGATCCCCTCTGCTTTGCTCCAGAAGTTCCAACACTTCATGTTTTAAATTAAAGTGTCTGGTTCCTTTTGAGTTGAGCTTTATGTAGGAGGAAAGACATAACTCTAAATTCACTGTTCTGAGGGTGCATATCTCATTTTGTCAGCACCATTTGCTGAGTTGCCTGATTTTTCCACTGTGTGTGCAACAATTTCAAGAGCAGTAATTTTAACTATATGGCATTTTTCAGGTACCTAAGGTCAGAGTTTAGCTGTGGGGACACAGTATATTCATAGAAGATTCTTAGTACATCTCTGATGCTAGGAAATAGAATCTTAATTCTCTGATTCATGCAACCAGATATAAAGCAAATCCATTTTTCAGTAAGTATTGTATTCTGTTATTGGCACAACCATATAGATGCATGTCTGCCAGGGTTAATGATAATTATGTTAGGCTCTTAAAAATCCATCAAACCTGCTATATTCACCTTTATAGAATTGAGAAATAAACAAAGTATAACCTCAGAGAATGACTAGTTGAGATTAAAACAGTAGTGTGTGGCCAGTAAAACAATTGGTAAATATTGCTTTGAAGTGTGTCTACAATAGACTTAAAAACGTGCTTATTAATTCTCAAATGCAAAGTCACAAAGAGAAAGAGGTAACTGCAGGCCTTCAGACAACATGTGACAGACAAGCTGTGGTCCAACTGAGCTCTATTGCAAGGCAGACTTGAAAGAATGGTTTTGAACTCAACAACCACTTTTAACCTAAATCAAAAGGATGGCATTCCTCTCCCAGGAGACTAGACATTGAGGAGTAAAGAAAGGAACTGGAATTGCTGCTTCCGACTGTGACCTCATCCATGCCTTGATTTAAAACTTGTGAAATCACTGAGTATATTATCAACATGTTTGATATCCTTCTTAGAGCCAGTTACACAATAAATACATTCAGTTTGATGTGTTAAAATAGGCTAACAGGGCAAGCCAAAGTATTGACAAAATTGCATCTACCATTAGAAAAGCTCATAATTATCTAGAAAGCATTGGACAAACAAATGAGATCACCACTGCCCCTTGACTTGTATATGAAAGCAATATGAGAGCTCTCTGTTAATGTCAGAGTGTCAGAGTGCAGCTGGACATCTCCACTGAGCCAGTGGTGGTCTGGTAATATTGGCTTCTTCGTATCGCAGCTCAGCAATACTGTTGTTTGTTTTAGAAACTGAGTTGCTCGCACCCAAATGGCATGGAGATCTTTCTAGTATACCTCTTGCCTCTCAGACTGTTTGTTATTTATGATTTAGGGTCCAGAGCACACCATCAACTTGAGTTCCTTTGAAAAGAAGTTATTATAATTCACACAAAAAGAATTTTTTTCAGAGAAGAACGTGTGAATCAAACTTACTTTTCATAGAGATATATGATCTTGATAAACTCATGTCAGTATAATATGATTTATGTTTGATTTGTAACTATTTTTAGAGTAAGTATCATTTTTGTAACAAATTGGGATTTCAAACTCCAGCCTGCTGATTTAGCCGTACATCTCTCATTATGAGTCCCAGACTTAGCAAATAAACATACTGGATTCCCAGCTGCATTTGACTTTCAAATTATTTTTCAGTGTTTCCCAAATTATTTCAGTGTTCCACATGCAATCTTTAGGACATACTTGTACTAAGCAGTTTGTTTGTTAGATGTTAGCTGTGGTTTATACATCCTTGGGCATTCTTTGTTTATTTCCTGGCAATCCTGACATTTTTAGTAGTAAACTTTTGGTAGGCTCACCTATTCTGTAATTTATCTGTTCTGTGAGATACTAACTTTGAATTACAGGCATTAAAGTTGATTTGCAAATCAATTGAACTAAAGCAGAATATATTATGACATTAGGAGGGCATTGTTTCTACTGAAATGAATGTAATAAATAACATTATTTTGTGAGAATAGCATTTCAGTACAGCAAATTGTTTATTAGGTTCATCTATGTGGACCTGACATGAACTTTAATGAAATATTTAGATATTGAGGAACTTCCTTTGGTAAGAAACAATTTTAAACTTTTCTTCAAACTTAATAATACAGTATTGCCTTCAAGAACTATGCTTTAATCCCAGCACTTGGGAGGCAGAGGCAGGCGGATCTCTGTGAGTTCAAGGCCAGCCTGGGCTACAGAGTGAGTTCCAGGAAAGGCGCAAAACTACACAGAGAAACCCTGTCTCGAAAAACCAAAAAACAACAACAACAACAAAAAAAAAGAAGAACTCTGCTTATTTACATGCATAGTGTCTGAGAAACACTAAAACTTCATGCTGTTTGTTGGGGTTTTAATATATCAACAGATTTTACCCTTGGAAAGAAGTGTAGTCATTGAAGTACAGGTCTGCATGGCTTTGTCTTTGCAACTTAGAATGCTCTTAGAATGTAAAATACCAAGACCTACAGAGTTTTTCACATTTTACAAATGATTATTTTTATGCTGTTTTGTATCAGTGAGTTTCTTATTGCTATATCTGATACTCAAAGTCAGGTACTTTTAAAGAAATGAACTTTATTAAGTCATATTATTGGAGGTGAGGATTCTAATACAGGTCCAGTTACGGTGTTTTGTGGTGGCCCCTTGTCTGTATCACATCAGATCAGGTGTGTAGATAAAATAGAAACGTACAGAGTGAGGTATAAAGCCAAATTGTGTATGGCAGGGATTGAAGACTTGCTCTTTTGAAACAACTTGATCTTTTAAGAACTAACTCAGGACATAGCCCAGTGCTCTGAGGACATTAACTTCAATGACCTCATGGTACCAGCACTTCCCCACATTGCCGATAAGAAGAAAAGTATTTGCCAGTGTAGTCTTCTTAAAATGTAAGGTTAAATTCTTTTACAAAGGATTATTTGTGTTTTTAAAGGAGAAACAAATTGTGCCATGAAGACATGCATATGAAAGCTGTGCATAGTTTAACATGATTCTCTAATACCTTCTAAATACATATGAATAGATTATTTTTCAGGAGTTTCCTGTATCAATGTTCTCTGGGATGACAATGTTTGCTTCTAATTATCTTTAATTATTATAAAGGGAAATGAATCAAGTAAATATCTCATAACTATTTCTTTAGTAGAAATACTTTTTAATTGTAATGACTTTCAGGAGAGAATGTAACTATGGTTACACTGAACAGAATTAGATACTTTATTTTTATCATCTACTGGAACAAAAAGTAGGTGCTTTGAAGGTATTTCAGATGACAGAAATGTAGGAACCAAACTTCCATCCATTAAAACAAAACAGAACAAAAAGCAACTACATCAAGTCAATGTTAAATCATTGACAACTACATGATTTAAACACAAGTACAGAGATTTCTGTGATTTTTTGTGAACCATAACAGACTTAACAGACTTCTTTATCTTGCAGATGAAATGAATGATCATCAAAGCACACTGTCCTACATCCTGATCAATCCATCTCCAGATACCAGGCTTGAGCTGAATGATGTTGTGTAAGTTGACTTCATGTAGCAGATTAGGGATATATACATTACTAATCTGCCTTCTATTTTATTTACCATTATAATCTCTTATTTGTTCATGTGATGAGCATGCTTGCGAAAAGCTATTTTTGGCGAGCATATGCATCCCTGTGTTTCTTCATGTAGTACTTTAAAATGTAGAATTGTTGAAAAGAAGGCTTGTTAAGTGAGGAAATAGTAGCAAACATTCTCTATTCTGTGAGCAAATACACACTTTAAAATCAAGAGAAAATCTTACTCTATTGGAGAGCAGTTCAAAGAAAGAATGAAGTAACCAACAGTATATGGCTCTAAACATCTTAAAATTCCCATAAGCAAAATTAAAATACCATGGAATACATTAGAAAAGGGCTAGAAAGAAGAACCACAGTCACTAAAATGGTTCTCAGCCTTCCTAATGCTGCAACCCTTTAATACAGTTCCTCATGTTGTGGTGACCCCCAACCATAAAATTTATTTTATTGCTACTTCATAACTGTAATTTTGCTATTGTTAGGAATCATAATGTAAGTATCTTTCATGCGACCCCCCCAAAGGGGTTGCAACCCACAGGTTGAGAACTGCTGCCCTAAAAGGATGGAGTGTATGTGTACAATGGTAATGACACTGTCCTAAAAATGAGATACAGAAATTCATATGACAGTTTCCTTTACTTCCATGCGCTTATACCTAATTAACAAAATTATAGTTGATCACAAGAAAATGAAAAGAATTTACAATGACTTGTGCCATATAAGGAATTTAATCTTTGATTAAGTTAGGTGGTGCTTTACTAATTTCAAGAAGAAAGATATTACTTCGAGATGGAATGAATACAAAAAATGGTGGGAGATATCAACTACCTTCTGAAATTTAAATAGGATTTGTTTTGTTGAATGTGTGTGTGTGTGGGGGGGCGAATTCCAGAACTGGAATAATGATAAAAGAAAATGTTCTGCATAGGGAAGACATGAAGTATTTTAGGAAACAGTTGGTCAATATAACAATGGAAATCAAGTTAGATTTGACTCTGAGAAGGGACTTATGTAACAAAATAAAAGGTTCAAATGTGACTTTATTATAGGTTTCTTATCCACACCTGAGAAAGAAAGTGTCAATAATTTAGAAATGAAACTTTTACAGTTGATAGTGTAAGCATAGAAAAGAAATTCTTATGAAAATCTGCTCTTCAGGTCATGATTGGTCCTGGTCTGGGTCTGCTCGGAGGCTCAAAGACGGTGGTTACCATTTGCTTACCATCCACCATGGCTGGGAAATAGAAGAGGCAGGAGCTTGAATAACTTGTCATTGCCTATGGATTAGCAGCACAAAACAAGGAATGCTTGTGCTCACCCCACTTTTTCCTTTTTATATGTTTAAGATTCCATCACAGGGAATAGATCTTCCCACCTCAGTAGACCTAGTCAACATAATCCCCAGTAGAAAAGCCCAGATATCATCTGTCAGTTGATTGTAGATCTATCTGGTTGAAAATTGAAATTGACAATCACAGAATGTAATTGACTTGTTATGTCTTTGACATTTATCATTTGTGTTGAGACTATCCAAATTCTCTTCCTTTAACTATTTTGAAGTATACAATGAATTGTTACTTTACTATGCCATAATATTTTAAGTTACTTCTATCCAATTGTATTCATTCTCCATATTTTAAAGGCTCTTCTATCCACTGTATTCATTTACTAATTAACCATTCTCCATACTTCCTAATGATCTAATAACTAACACTCTACTCTTTATATCTCAGAAATTAACATTTTTGATTAAACATATAAATGAGAACACATGGTGTTTATCTTTCTATGTCTGACTCCTTTTACATTGTTCTCTAGTTTCATCCACATGGCTTCAAATAATATAACATTATTTGATGGAAGCCTTTGTTATTAGTGATATTTCAACAAACATGAAAGTGTGGGTAGTTCTGATCAGATAAGAGAAATATTGTTGTACGATATTCGATCACACTGTGAACCCCGAGTTTGCATTTGAGTTAATTAAGTAAAATCAACCTTTGCTCAGGAGACAGAGCTAGCAATTACCCGACAGAAAGTAATCATAGAGAGGGAGTCTGGAAGATGGATAGAGAGATGCACAGGAAGTAGTAGGAAGGGACTTTGAGCATGGAGGTCTTTTTTTGGTTTGGAGGAGCAGAAGGACACTTTCTGTGATGCCTGCAAAGAGGGAAGGTCAGCTAGTTGCTCCTCAATGGCTCTGAGCTAGCAGGTTTTCTCCCCAGCCTTTGACTCCTGAGTCTTATTGACAAATAGAATGATAGCGATTTACTTAAAAACTGTATTTGTTGTCAGGATCAGAAGGCAAGCCAAACAGAACATAAAAGTTCCACATGCCATTACCAGAGAAGCAGTGCCACTACCAGAGAAGTGGGCCGGTAACTGCAGAACCACAGTTACTGCCAGAAGCAGCAGTAATTTTTAACGGCTTTTACACTTGTTTTGTCTTCTAAAGTGCAGTCTATCTTGGAGAAGTACTCCATATGCTGAATGTATATTCAGCAATTGCTGCAGTAAATGTCCTGTAAATGTCAGTTAGCTCAATTTAATTCATGGTATAATGAACCATATAATTCTTACTGAGTTATTTACTTAATTTTCTTTATATACCTAGTAGTAGATTGCTGGATCACATTGCTTTTCTTTCTAGTTCTATAAAAGTAATTTCTGTATTGTTTTAATAATGGCTAAACTAGTTAAAATTTGCATCAATAGTCAATGAGTATTTCTCTTTTTCTACATCTCTAGCAATATTTGATCTCTGATCTTTTCTATAATAGCCATTCTAAAAGATGTGAGACAATAATCACTCTGATTTGATTTGTATTCATCTAATGATTGAATGTTGTTATAATTTTTTTTTAATTCTTTTCAGTACTTTCTATGAGAACTGTTCTTTCAGGTCATTTGTGGACTTTTAATTGCATTAATACTTTGGGGATTTTGCTGTTGTTAAATTGATTGAACTCCCCATGTGTTCTAGATATTATATCACTTATTGAATGAATATTTCAGAAACCATCTCCCACTTTGTGGTTTACACTTTGATGATCATTCTTTGGCTGGCCAAGCTTTTTGCCTTGGCATAATGCCATTTGCTAATTTTTCTTTTTTCTTTTTGTTATGTGTTTTGGGTTCTGTTATCTTGTAAGAATCAATTTAATTATACTGTATGTCTTTGTAGTATAATAGAAGACACATTTAAATAATTTTACTGGAATAAGATAAGCTTACAATTTACACTTTTAAATATGGAAGGGACTGTCTTTAAGTATTTTCCATGGCTATGGAGAAATTGTCACAATTCAGTTTTGGAACATTTCATCACTCATTAAGGAAGTCCTGCATCACAGATGGGTTAAGCTATCCATCTCCAACATCTATCTCCTTACTCTTACTTTTGAACTTACTCACTAGCCTGCATTCTATCATTACAGGTTTTCTTTTACTAGTAAATTTGAAAGTAAATAGTATCACATAGTACTTACCCTTTTGTTATTTTATTTCTTCTTTGAAAAAAATATAATAAAGGATCAATCATGTGGCAGTACCATAATATTTTAATTTCCAAATATTATTTAATGCAGATAAGCCACATTTTATTGTTGCATCATTATTCTTTGACATTTGTTTGTGATTTTTGACTCTTGGGATATGGTATTATGACCTTTTAATGGATGCATTTTTTTTCACTTCTCTTAAGGATATACTTGGCAGTAAAATTGCTGGGTACATGGTGATATTATCTTTATCATTTTGAGGATAAACTAAACTTTTTAATAAGCCTGTTATATAACATTTCCTCTCTAGTAGATAGTGTAACAATATCCTAGTCAACATTTGTTGTTTTGGTCTGTAATAGCCTTCTATAATATTTTTAAATAATTTTATATTGTTCTTCAAAATTTAATATACAATGAATAGTCATCATATCCTTCCTACTACCACCCTCCAACTCCTCTTGGAACCATCCAACCTGTATCTCTTCTGCCTTTGTGTCCTCTTTTTATTATTACTCACACTTTTAGCCCCAAGTCTAATTAGAATTTAGTATATGCATATGGTTGTGGGACCATCCAGTAGTACGTACCATATAGTAGTGCATAGACAATGAACTACTGGCTGCATTCCCAAAGACAAGTGGCTCTCAGTAACTCAGCAGCCATCAACTGCCAATAGTTCTTCAGCTATTGGTGAGGTCTCTGGACTGTAACATAACTCCATTGACTTCTGCCTGCTGAAAAAAAGAAACTCTTTGACCATGGTCAACAGCAACAAAACTATGTGGATATAAACATAAATATTTAGAAGGCAGTTTCACAACCATTTTGTATGAAACATTATATCACTCAGTTCTCATCTAACACCAACAATCTCCCCAATATTTGACCAGCTTTATTTTTTTTACTTATTTATTTAGTTTGGTTTTTTTTTTAAGACAGAATTTCTCTGTGTAGCCTTTGGCTGTCCTGGAACTTACTCTGTAGACCAGGCTGGCCTTGAACTCACAGAAATCCACCTGCCTCTGCTTCCCAAATGCTGGGATTAAAGGCGTGCGCCACCACCACCTGGCTTGACCAGCTTTATAGTACCAGCAATGAAATCCCTCCTGCAGAGCAGACCTCAAATCAAACACAAAGGTGATTGGTTAATAGAGTTACTATGCCACTTTTGCCCCAGGGGCGCAGCTTGCTCTCCTGTTGGTATTGTAGCATGTGGGGTCCAGTACTGGGTATGTTAAAGCCAAGTGTGTGGTATCTTCAGCAATAGTCTTACTATCTAGTTAAGCAGAGCAACAATAATGCTCCCAAAAGACATGAATAATGAAACGAAAATGTTAGAGCCAGGCATGAATTACTTTGCTAAAAGTTATTGAAGAAGGAGGCCTCAGTGCTGGTCAAAACAGCAAAAGCTATTGCCATTTCCCTTGGAAGCTTATTTTAAATATTTGTCAAGACTGGTGTCCTAAAGGGCTTCCTCTGTTTTCTGCTACTAGATTTATAGTTGGGTTTACATATAAATCCTTCACCTATTTGGAATTGATTGTTGTATATGGTTAAAAAAATAGCGATATAATTTTGAGGTTTTGTTCAGTTTTCACAAAACCATTTGTTGAGGAGATGATCCAATCTCCTCTTCAAGTTCTTGATCCTCTGTTGCAAATTCAGTCAACTGAATGTTGACTAAATACATGTGCTTGTCTCTACGCCAGTACTGTGCTGTGCTCATTACTCTACAGCGCTGTAGTATAGTTTACTATACAAGATGTAAGCCTTGTAATTGTTCTACTTTTTCTCATTTTGCTTAGAATTAGATTATTACCTTGGGTCTCACTGAAATGTCTAAAATCCATAAGGATATGTGATACTAAAGTTTAAAAGACTAACCTGTTCTATACAGAGATGTGTATAGAGAGAAAAAATAGTCAATGTCAAACTGTGGGGTAGTGTTCAGTTTTAGGGTAAGATAAAAAGACATTTCACAAAAAGTTACTAGAGAAATATAATAAAAAGAATACCATTATCCCTATCTCAAACTTGGAAAAGATTCCTAAGTTAAACCTAACATTATCAAATACAGTGTACTCTAAGAAAATAGGAGATTTTTGTAATCAGGTTAGCATAATTTTAAGTTATTAGAGTTCCCATGGTCCTGTCAGAAGTTATATCTAATGATGTTGAATTTATAGAGGACAAAAATCTGTGGACGAACTTTATAATCCACCTGGCTCTGTCTTTAAGACATCATTTGGATTATCACTATAAGAAAATTTAGTAACTCTTTTCTTTACCATCCATATTTGCACATATTCTTTCCTATAAACCCATTTTTAAAGAACAAATTTTAGAAATTTCTAATCTACCTCATATCTTAACTTGAATATTCTTTTCTAAATAATCATAACTGACCATTCTGTTGGTTTTCTTAGTTAGGCTTACTTTATTTGTATTTTATAATGAATTTTAAGTTTCTTATGACTGCCACAACAGTTGAGCATGGTTGTCTGTTCAACATTGATATGTTAATCTCTTGAGTGTATGAACATGTTTTTCCATCATATATATATATATGTATATACATATATATGTTTATTATTTCAAATGAATTATGAAACTTTCTAGCCTAGAGCCACATTTATTTACAATGCATACAGTAAATCAAGCATGCTTGCAAGAAATTTCCTGCTCTTTGAACACTTTTATTTTTATTGAATTTAAGCAAAAACATCAATTTAAGTGCCATGAAAATACGGTCCTAACATTATTCCTGTGACTGTATTTGTGGCCTTGACAGAAGACTTAGCAGAACTCAAGCTATGGCACATTATCATACTTACTACAACACGTAGCAGATCAAAGGACAGCCAAAGCAAGACCTGCATACCTTGGCCCCAAGTTCTGGCCAGCGAGCAGGTTCCCTTCTACCCCCACCCCTACCGGGAAGGGCCCCCTTCCCCAAGATCCCCTGCAGTCTCCAAGCCCTGCCCCCAAGTCCAGCAGCCCCGGAGACCCCAGCCACTTCCTGAGACTTAGAGACCGGCCCCCAGCTCCCATCCTGCCTGGAGGGACTTCCCTTCTGGACAAAGGTGAGTGCCCGCCCTCACCCTAGATCCCGTCCTTGGGCGCCAGTCGCCCCTGGCAAGACCTGCACACCTTGGCCCCAAGTTCTGGCCAGCGGGCAGGTTCCCTTCTACCCCCACCCCTACCGGGAAGGGCCCCCTTCCCCAAGATCCCCTGCAGTCTCCAAGCCCTGCCCCCAAGTCCACCAGCCCCGGAGACCCAAGCCACTTCCTGAGACTTAGAGACTGGCCCCCAGCTCCCAGCCTGCCTAGAGGGACTTCCCTTCTGGACAAAGGTGAGTGCCCGCCCTCACCCTAGATCCCGTCCCTGGGTGCCAACCACCCCTGGCAAGACCTGCACACCTTGGCCCCAAGTTCTGGCCAGCGGGCAGGTTCCCTTCTACCCCCACCCCTACCGGGAAGGGCCCCCTTCCC